>JBBPDA010000132.1:32494571-32505857 GCA_037974385.1 Arnoldichthys spilopterus
ATGTGTCGGTCTCCGTGTAGCTCCATTCTCAGTGTTGATCTACGCGACGCGAATGCTTGATTGTTGCCTCTGTCCTGAAAGTCGCTTTGGATAAAAGCGTCAGCCAAATGATTAAATGTAAAATGTAAATGTAAATGATGTTGGTGATGGTGAAGGTGGTGATGATGATGGTGATGGTGTTGATAATAATTATAATGATGAAGGTAATGTTAAAGGTTATGGTGCTGATGATAAAATTGATGGTGGTAATTATGACAGTTAGTGACAATATTGATGAAGATAATCATAATGTAAATGATGATAATGGTGTTGCCAATGGTAATGATGGACATGACTGATGGTAGAGGTAAAGGTGGTAATGATGATGATGGCTATGGTGATGACGGTTTGATTAAAGTTATAATGATGTGAACGATAACAGTGATCAATATATTTTCAGGTGGAGGGTGATGTGGGATCCCTAAAGCTGGGCCGTGTCCCCTTGGTGTCCGGCGGTTCACAAGTTTTGCTCCCCCTCGGTGTGGAGGAGCAGAGCGCCCACATGCTGCAGCCCGTTCTCATACTGGAGCCGTCCGGTCTTGTCCACGCTCCGCTGCTGGCTGGTAAGGCCCACTGTGACAGATAATTTTCTATTAGTGACTATACCTTATTTCAATCAACTTTAACGTCTTAACTGCAATGAGGCCCAAATTTTCTCCTTGAGGTACACTCTGATTGAGATGTTTGTGATGAAATTGCTAATGGTACATGGACCTGACAGATTTGTATAATATGTTTAGACCTTTTCGTTGTTCTCTATGTGTATGTTTGCGTTTGTTCAGTTCCAGGTCTTGGTCCGATTCCCTTGCAGTTCGGCACTCCTAGCGGTCCCCATAAGCCCTTGAGCCGGACACGCTCGGAGCCACTGCCACAAAGCCCACGAGCCCTTCACACACACCTGCTGCAACAACAACACAGCGCACAGCTGCTAGAGAGACTCAAACAACAAACACACCTGGGCAAGGTACATGTACATTCATGTGCAAAAGTTTCAACACCTCTGGATAGCAAAGGGTTAGTCCTCAGAAAAAAATAAGTGTGTGTGCGTGTGTGTATCTATGTGAATTTGCATGTGTTTTCTCTAGCTCATGTCAAAGTCAAGTGAGAAGCCACGGCTCCGGCAGATTCCCTCTGAGGATATGGACTCTGAAGAGGTGGGGCCTGCAGCGGGTGACGCTCATCCGAGGGGGGAGTTACTAAGGGAAGCAGAAAATCAGGAGGAACAGCTCAATCTACAGCAGACCCTCATACTCAACCAGGTAACACATATATCCACGCAGATTTGCACATACCCTGCTTTACCTGAAAAAATAGACAAAATTCAAGCCTCAGAACTGTGTTTAGCTATGCTAATGTGTTGTTTAATCAATTATTATAGGTAGCAGTGAGTAATACAGTGTCAGAAACCACATAAGCGAATCATTAGAGATGACGGAGCACCTCCACAGATTTTCTCTCATGTGATATGTCCCATATTCCAGCAGAGGGCAGTGTTGTAGAGTTGGTCAGTAGCTAAAAAATAGATCCACACAGGGGCACCAGAGTTTTTCAGTGCTTTCAGTTAAATTATTTATTTAACCCTTGAAGGAAAACTCCACCATCAGCATTCCTGCATAATTAAATAGTTAAAATGTTAATATAGCAGTTCAGAGTGGGTTTGGTGTGAAACACTCCAAAACTTACCAAATCAGAGCTTTTTACAGTGGTGGTGAATGGGAGCAGGCATCTCTAAAAGCTCCTTCACACATGAAATGGTGATGAAGATGCTGATGCCTGAGACATTGTTCTACCAGAGTTTAAAGAAGCTTTTGGGCATAAAGCTAAACCCATTCATGGTGGACATCTGAACCATTTCACACCAAGTCCACTCTGGATGAGTTTGTTTGCATCTCAAATGCTGAGTTATGCAGAAATGTGGAATTTCCTTTGAAATGTTGAGTCACTACTGTTTTTTAATCTATACATTTCCATAATGTCACTATTTAAATATAATTACATAATTGATTAATTGTTTATGTGGTTTTAACACTGTGATATAATATGCAAACATGGACAGACAAGGTTCAGGCTTGTATGTGTGTGTGTCTTTTGTGTATGTGTCCATGCACAAGCAGTCTCGACTGTGGGAGACGCAGAAGCAGCTCCAGCAGCTGCGCAGACAGACTGCCCACATGGAGACCCTGGCAGTTCCTATGATGCTCGGCGGTGGTCACCGACCGCTGTCCCGTACGCAATCATCACCAGCCTCCACCTCCCTTACACTGCCTGAGAAAACACTGCCTATCACCACAACGACCGAGCCACACAGTCAACCACGCTTCACTACAGGTAAGAGCAGTGACCAGTCGCTGGCCACATGGGTCAGATAGCAACCAGTAACACCCCAGAAGAGTCAGAGCAGAACCACTCACAGCTCACTTGAGTCAGAGAAGAACCAGTCACAGCACAGATATGGTTACATATTAAAACTAGTCACTGTTTGTGTGTGTGTGTGTGTGTGCGTGTGTGTGTGTGTGTGTGTGTGTGTGTGTGTTCAGGTCTGGTGTATGATTCTCAGATGCTGAAGCATCAGTGTACATGTGGAGATAACAGCAGTCACCCAGAGCATGCTGGGAGAATCCAGAGCATCTGGTCCCGTCTGCAAGAGAGAGGGCTCAGAGGCCAGTGTGAGGTAACAGTGCCGCCTACAGTCCAAAAATACGATAAACTCAGTCCACACTGATGGCCCTATCTTTCATCCGGCAGCAGTGCCAGGCTCAACAAGTGTCTTTGCTAGTTCTAGAGTGATGTGGTTGTTATCGGGACTCCTGGTACTTAATAACTTTCCTAATTAATGTAGGTCACACAACACTTACAGTAACACACTGTTATGACAGAATATACTATTGCATATTAAATTTTAGCAAAATAATTATATGCAATTAGTGAATTTGCTCCATTGATCAAAAGTTTCTTGCTGTTTCTGTGTGTATGACATTAACAGCTCAAGTCGTGTTGCCCACTTTCCGAGGTGCTGTTTTGACTTGAGGGGGCATTCACATGTATTTTCCCAGTCAAGAAATATTTTTTCTTATTACACCACATGAATGTACTGTTAAGCACTAAGCTAATTGGTGGGGTATAAGCTTCCATTTCTTGTTGACTAAACACACTAAACATATCTTGAATGACTACATGGGGGAAACTGTGTAAAAGAGGTTTTTCTCAGAGTTGTCACTTTAAACATCCCTCTTTCTGTATGTCTGCAGAGTATTCGGGGGAGGAAGGCCACTCTGGAGGAGCTGCAGTCTGTTCATTCTGAGCGTCATGTTCTGTTGTATGGCACGAACCCCCTCAACCGCCTAAAACTGGACAACCGCAACCTCGCAGGTAACACACATGCATACACACGTCATCCATTTTTGTGGTTTGGTTTTGGATCAAAGTAGAGAATGATACAGCATTCATTTCAACTCTGGTTATCTGAGCAATCGCTGTGACGTGCGTTTAACATCAAAACAAAAGATGTAGATAAAGTTATATGGGTAAAATATCACAACTAATCGGGCAGATTAGAGAAAATGACTGTTCAAATTTTTGACCTGCAAATCTATTCATTTGGCTGAAACTTTTATCCAAAGCAACTACCAAGACGTGAAGCAGTGTAGTGGGATAGTACCTTGCTCAAGGGTACCCCAGTAGTGCCCGAGCTGGGACTTGAACCTGCAACCTTCAGGTACCAAGCACAATGTCCTAACCACTAGGCCACCACTGCCACTACAGATGTATTATATATTAGTAATTACTTCATTAATGTTTCAATCTCTGTTTTATTCCAAGGCCTGATTTAATAGTGGTTTACTAGTTTATTTTTTAATTTTACTTTTTTTAATTTGAGCCAATCACAACCCAGATGGTTCAGAGCAGAACCAATCACAGCCCTGATCGTTCAGAGGAGAACCAATTAAAACTCAAAGAAATAAGATCAGAACCCATCACAGCCCAGATGGGTCAGTGCAGATCCAATAAAGCTCCAAACAAATATGATCATAACCAGTCACAGCCAGGTGGGTCAGGGCAGAACCAGTCACAGCCCAGATGGTTCTAAGCAGAACAAATCACAGCCCATATGTTTCAGAACAGAACCAATCATAACTCAGATGGTTCAGCGCAGAAGCAGTCACAGCTCAGATGGGTCAGAGCAGAACCAGTCACAGCTCAGATTGTTTGGAGCAGAACCAACCAGAGCATGGAGCAATAACATAAACATGCCCTCAGGCTCTTCATCAAGGCCAAATGTCTGATGTAGTTTTATTCTGTTATATATTAAACAGGCTCTGATATGGTTGTGGTTTGTGATTTCTCAGAAATGATATAATTGTCAAATCGACGACAGGGTCATGCATGTGCAGAGTGAAAGCTAGCCCATCGGTTCGAATCCCACAGAAGAGCTACTGTGGTTTAAAAAGTGAATGCTGACTCTGATAGAAAGGTCAGCATGAGGGGACCTACTCAGTGAGGGGACCAACTCAATATTAGGCATGTGGTGTTAATGCCTTATCATGTACAGGCTGGGTTTACATTTTGCTTTTTGTCATTCTGTTTGAATCATTCTGTTTGAAGATTTCAGGTCAAATGTTTATATGGGATGTGATCTAACATGATCTAATATGGCTGGTGTTTACATGCGTCGACATGTTTAATTAGAACAGCTGTTTAACATGTTTGATGTGTTTTACCGAATCAGATCAAGATAGATACCTATCGTCTGCTCAGCGCTTTATTGTCCTAGCTTCATTCATTTTTCTGCACTTGTTTGAAATGTTCGTTAGCCATCTGTTAGTCTAGTCCAATCATGTTCATGCTTAAGGATGTGTAAAAACAAACTCTCTACAGACCTCCCGTCGAGATGCTGGAATCTGCCATTTTGAAAAATGTATGTCAATCTTGAACTTATGTAGACAGACAGGTTTACATGGTACATTTTTTCATTTGATTGGTTTACGAAGTACTGCCTCTCTTAAACCTGATTTTTGGACCTTTTATTGTCAAATAATGCATTTATATAGAGTTTGGGCAGTTGTGGCCTAGTGGTTAGGATCATACTCTTGTTCAAGGTTCAAGTCTTGGCCTGGGCAGTAGTGAGGTACCATTGACCCTTAACCACTGTTAATAGCTGCTTGCTGCTCCATGTGTGATGGGTTAAATGCAAAAGTAACATTTTGTTGTGGTGCTTGAGTGTGTTCAAGATGACAAATAGTCATTTTCACTTTTTTACTCTGGGATTTTATCTCCATTATAATCAGACTAGACTAGGTCTATGTATAGAAATTAAGTTACAAATATGTAATTTTTTAATTAAGTTTAATTTTGAATTCAGGGTATTATGGCTACAAAAAACAATCCACTTTCATACAGCAGCCTAGCAGCGGTTTAGACCTGCCCATTCATGTTGAGGTTATAAGGAGTGTTTCTGCACACACTGTGTTCTGAATGGGGTACAATATAAGGCAGCCAATCAGAACAGCACTCAGTCTTAAAGGCACAGTGACATAAATGTTTATTTCTGAGGGATAAAGAGGGGCTGGAAGATTAAAATATAACTATTTTGATACATAAATGCACATAAATGGAGAAAATAAAAGAAAAAGACATAAGCCTTTTAAGTAATTTGTAAATAATTTAAAGGACGTCAGCAATATATCAGTAAAATAATTATAGATGAGAATAATTATAGAGATGATGTACTTATCAGGCCCTTCACGTGCACACACAAATCTGGTACTTGTAGTAGCAATGTGTGTGTGTGTGTGTGTGGGTGTGTGTTTATAAAAATGGCAGAAATCTGGATATGGTGTCAGAGTTAATTTGTAATTTGCGTCACTCTGCTTCCAACAGGCATTCTGTCCCAGAGGATGTTCGTCATGCTGCCATGTGGAGGAGTGGGGGTGAGAGAACAGCATCCACATGCACACACACACACACACACACACTCACACAAATCTTTATACATACACATTGGAGCACACGCTGCGCAGTCGGACAGCTAACCCACTGCTGACTTTTCCAAAGTACTGATTATAATACGTCTGTTCCCATCTATGAGGGAAGTTTTAGCCTCAACCCCTCCCCACGACCCTGGAACAGCCGTCCTCACAGCCCGTGGTTCTGCATGTTGTTTCCGTTTCTGTGGTTTATCGTCTCAGTTTGATTTAAACCAGCAGATATTTTTAGTTTACGTCCAGCTTGTTAGCATCAGTGTATGAAAACGCATTTTATATTTGCCATAATTATTTATTTTGGTAAATTAAAAAGTACAGAACAATGTGTTCCCAAGTGACACAAATATCTAAGCCCTGACCCTAACATCGAGAGCACCAGGGGTGGTGTCACAGCTATCCTTGACCAGGAGTCCAGTGGCCTTGCTCACTCTGACAGAAAGCTTGAGCACATGCCCTCAAAACTTTGCAGAATGATCTTCCTCTACATATGTATACACAGCCAAAACATTAACACCACTGACAGGTGAATAACATTGACTATCTAATAATTTCATTAAAACTGCACCTGTCAGGGGGTGTGATTTATTAGGCATCAAGTGAACAGTCAGTTCTTGAAGTTGATGTGCTGAAACCAGGAAAAATGAGTGAGTGTAATGATCTGAGCCACTTTGACAAGGGCCTTATTGTGATTGCTAGATGGTAGGAAGGTACCTCTATTGACTCAGGACTCAACTTGAGACTGGCCTTTACTAAGTCTGGACTCAACTTAAGACTTATCTTTACTCATTCAGCGTTCAACTTGAGACTTGCTTGGTTTGACTCGAAACTCAGCTGGAGACATGCCTGACGTTACTTGGGCCTTGACTTGAAACTTGCCTGTCCTGACTTGGAATTCATATTGAGACTTGTCTGTTCTAACTTCTATCTGATTCGACTGGTGACTTCCTTGTACTGGTTTGGTACTTAAAAGAATTTGAGGCTTGCAGCACCTTGTTTACACAAATTATTTTTAGGGGAATAAAATGGTTCTTATACAGCATCGCTCAAAGAACCTTTTGTGGCAACTTTTTTTTTTAATTGTGTATCTGAGCCGCGTTTACTGTCACACTGTTGAACACTTCCGTTGCTTTTAAGACTGTACAACAAACAAGCAAACAAAAACAAACAAGCAAACTAGACAAACAAAAACACACAAAAATGGTTTGGAGTCTTCAGGACTTTTTGGGTAAAGCTGGACAGCTGATTTTGGATCAGTCCAAACAGGACATTCTGGAGTCCTTCAATACAGATGTGTGTGTGTATGTGTGTGTGTATGTGTGTGTGTGTGGGTGTGTGTGTGTGTGTGTGTGCGTGTGAGCGTGTGCGTGTCTGTGTGTGTGTGTGTGTGTGTGTGCATGTGTGAGACATTCAGTTTCAGAGCTGGTCCACTGGATTGATTGGAACAATATGCAGTGCAGAGGATAAAAGAAATTCCTCCGAACTCGTTGCCAAACCACAAGCGCTGCGAGTTCCGTAAAGGAAAACAAAAAAGAGAGAGAAAAAAAGAAGGAGGGTGGGTGGAGGGAAGAGGGGTAAGAAAGGAAGAAGAAGGGAACAGGGCAACAAACAAAACGGAGTGGTGGAGGAATGCATAACCTCATCCTTGTGCATCCGCGGCCACCCCAGCTCCATTACAGTGTAATAATTCTTCATATGTATATCGGGCATCTGTCATTAACATCTGCATGGGTGATTAATGCAGCTCGCCAACTCTTTCTCTCTTTCTCTCTCCCTCTCCCTCTCTCTCTCTCTCTCTCTCTTTTGTATTAACTGGAAGTCTAAAAACAGTATCATATGAGGAAGGCGTTTAGTGGCCACCCATGATCTGATCACATTGTTTCACTATGACTGTTCTTTTTATTTAAGTATCACAATAACATTCTCCATAATTCAGTGTTGAGATACAAACACAGTCATCCAGAGTGGGTTCGGTGTGAAATGGTTCATACTGAATTACAGTGGAGGTGAATGGGACCAGACGTCACATGTCCAACATTATATAGCCATTGGACGGCTACCCCGAATGAAGATCCACATGTTTCTGTGGAATGTGGATGTTGGTAAAAAAAAAAGGGAATCTGAACTAAATGACTTTGACTAACATCCCTGCATGTATTCCTCCACCATGAATGTGTTTAGTTTTAGGCCCAAAAGCTACTCTGGTAGAACAATATCTCCGGCATTAGGTTCCATCTTCATAACCATTTCATGTGTGAGTAAGCTTAAAGAGGAGCAATGCGTCTGGTTCCATTCACCAACACTGTGAATTATTCTGGCTCGCTACAATGGAGCGTTTCACACCAAACCCACTCTTAGAAACTCTTAGAAAAAGAAGTGTAATTCTTCTTGAAAGGTAAACGGGCTGCTTCACCTAATAGCACTAAAAATGGACTCTTAAGAACAAGGAGCTGTAGAAGAACCACTCGTGGTTCCCTGAAGAGTCTTTCACTGAACCAGTTTTGTAAATGAGGCATATGTGAGTTAGTAAAAAAGGACTTCTCTTAAACAAGTCCATCCACACATTCACATAGTAATAAATATCCTTTCTTCTTTCATCCATTCACCTTTTAATCCATGATAAATATCTGTTCTTCTTGGCCACTTAACCAATTATCCATCTATTTCTCCCTCCATCCATCTTTTCAGTCATCCATCCATCTTCTCTTATATTCATTCATCCATTCATCTTTCACTTTTTATTTTAAGTCATCCATCTATCCATCTTTCCATGTACTTATTTATCAATCCATCTTTCAGTCCATATGTCAAATATCCATCCATGCATTACCAAAATATGGGTCCATCCATCCATCCATCCATCCATCCATCCATTCATCCATTTATCCATCCATCCACTGATCTGTTAATCCATCTATCCATCCATAACCTCATCCATCCATCCATGCTGATTATACACTTCTTTATTAAAGGCCAAATAATGATTGTATATTTTGAAACATGATTTCAGAGAATTTTATTTTTATTATTATCTTATTATTATTTTGTTTATTGGATTAAAAACCAGTAAGAAGTATAATAGTGTGTGTAGACATACACATGATACTGTGTTTGACATCAGTAATGTTTGTTTCCCTGATCCATTTGTATCAATATTCACACCAACATTCCTGTTGGAAGTGCCACACCTTTCTGTTGCTTCATGTGAGGCAGGAGTAAAACCCTGCACTGTATTTAATTACTCATGATACTATGTCATAAGGCTGTACACTGCTGGCCATTTTATCAGAAACCTCTGCCTCGTAACTCCACCTTGCTGGCGTTCAGATCGAGACTGTAGCCAGTTTGTTAATGCACTGTGTTTGTTAGCCATCCTCTAACCCTGGGGTCATCTGACTGACATGAAGTGTGCGAAGTGTGTGTGAAGTGTTACTGAGTGCGTGGGGAGTGGTGATGTTGCTGAGTTGGACGATTCACACATTCCTGATGAGGACATGTGTGTATTATGGGATGCTGAGCGAATCTGGAGCGTTTTCTTGGATCTGTCATGTGACGATGCCCCTGTGTGAACCGCTGATGGCGGACTGCGAGATTTATTGGGGCTGGTTTGTGCTGTCAGCGTGATGAATGTGGCGGCACTCAGGCAGCCAGAGCAGATCCAGCTTTTCTCCAGAGCCGAGGGGATGAGCCCCGCGCTATCAGCATGCAAAGGAGTCGTTTACAATTTTGTCCCACTTCACAGTTTTTAAATGTTTCCCATAGCTCAGACCAGCTAATGTCAGTCCTATTCTGTGCTTTTATAACATCAAAAGGCCCATATTTTGTATTATTCTTATATTTTACTTTTTAATCCCAATTATGACATATGTATGGTTTTATAAACCTAAAAACAGACGATTCTACTAAATACACATGAATTAAAAGTTACAGATTTACACCAATCAGCCATAATATTACCACCACTGACAAGTAAAGTGAATAACATTGTCTAGATATTTCATTAAGACGGCACCTGTCATTGGATGGGATATATTAGGCAGCAAGTGAATAGTCAGTTCTTGAATTCTCAGTTGATGTGTTGGAAGCAGGAAAAAGTGCAAGCATAAGGATTTGAGGGTCAAACTGTGATGACTAGAAGACTGAGGAAAAGCATCTCCAACACTACAGCTCTTGGGTGGGGGTTGTCATGAAATGCAGTGGTTAATACTTACCAAAACTGTTCCATGTAAGGATAACCGGGTACCAGTAACAGAGGACACCCAAGACTTCCTGATGCATGAAGGATAATCTGCCTCGCCTAATCCTACAGAAGAGCTACTGTGGTTTAAAAAGTGAATGCTGACTCTGATAGAATGGGGTCAGCGCACACAGTGCACCACAATCATTGCTGTTTTGGAGGCACAAGGGAGACCTAGGCAGGCGGTTTTAATGTTATGGCTAAAATGAATTTTTACAGTCAGCGCCAAAAAAGCAAATACTACACAAACACCCAAACAGCCCTTGAATATTATCTCCATTTGTCATGTTTGCAATTTGAATGAACATGTGTGTGTCTCACCTAGCCATCTCTTGTGTGTGTGTGTGTGCTACAGGTAGACAATGACACCATCTGGAATGAGATGCACACCTCGACAGCCTCGCGCATGGCTGCTGGCAGTGTAACTGAACTGGCCTTCAGAGTGGCTAAAGGAGAGCTAAAGGTTTGTCTCTGTTTCTCTCTCTCTCTCTCTCTCTCACACACACACACACAATCACACACAATCACACACACACACACAAAGTTTTCCACATTCCCCAGATGTGGTCAATTAACCGTATCGTGTTTGGAGTTCAAATTAAGCTTATTTAGTGTAGAACTGGATCTACAAGGCTAACATGGCTAACACTAGAAGTCAGTAGTGACTGAAATCTTTTTATCTCTAAGGCTCTTGAGTAATCTAGCATTCGTTCACCTGCATGCATAAAAAAAGCTAAAGGTTTGTTTCTTTTTTTTTCACTGACAGTCAAAATTTGTTTAAATTTCTCCCCAAATTGTTCCTTTAAACAGTGTTCGTGACCAAGTTTTATCCCTACAAGACCTCAAATATGGCCACAGCTGTGTAAATTCATTTTGAATGGAATTCATTTTTATAATGTCTGCATTACTCAGTGTTTGAGATGTAAACAAGTCTGGGCCAGGACTTGAACCTCCAACACAAGTGGGCAGTGGTGGCCTAGTGGTTAGGACACTGCCTTTGAGACCTGAAGGTCTCAGGTTCGAGTCCCGGCC
>JBBPDA010000132.1:32507348-32524425 GCA_037974385.1 Arnoldichthys spilopterus
TCACCTTCATTCCTGACCACCTGCACTCATCACACCTCTCACCTTCATTCCTGACCACCTGCACTCATCACACCTCTCACCTTCATTCCTGACCACCTGCACTCATCACACCTCTAACCTTCTTTCCTTACCACCTGCACTCATCACACCTCTAACCTTCTTTCCTTACCACCTGCACTCATCATACCTTACACCCTTATTCCTGACCACCTGCACTCATCATACCTTACACCCTTATTCCTGACCACCTGCACTCATTACACCTCACACCTTCATTCATTGTTGACCCATTTCACCAGTGATCAAAAAGTCCCACACTTTAGATAAAAGAAAAAAAAACAAAGAAAAACAAAGACATTTTAAAAAATATATATATATATACTGTATTGTATATATTGTCTTTGTTTTCTTAGACTGTATGAGCCACCAACCGTGGCTATAAATAGGTTCCACTGCATTCTCACACAGTATTTTAGTCCTTTCAGAGCAAAGAACAGAAATCTTAAGAGATGCTGGGCATGTATAATGCAGTGTATTTTCCTACAGCTATATGAGACAAAATAAGTCTTGTCAAAATTTATTTATTACTTTCAGTGATTGAAGAACATTATTTTAATTGTGGAAATGCAGTATTCACTTGAAGCGGAAGATCAGGTAATATGCACAGGGTCAGCACAGTCTCCAGTTTTCATCACTAACATCCAGTAAGGGGAGCAGTGTTTACATGTTACACCCACTCAGTATCTATATCCAATATATCTATAGTGTACATGTACACATATATATGGGCAGCATGGTGGTGCAGTGCTTAGCGCTGTCCCTCACCGCAAGGAGGTCCTAGGTTCAATCCCGAGTCGGCCACAAGTGCCTTTCTATGTGGAATTTGCAAGCTTTCCCTTTGTTCATGTGGGTTTCCTCTGGGTGCACTAGTTTCTTCCCACTGTCCAAAAGCTTGCCAATTGTGATACTCTAATTATATAGTCAATGTTTGTTTATATCGTATATATCCAACATACATTCAAGTCAGCCATAACATTAACACTACTGACAGGTAAAGTAAATAACACTGACTATCTAGCAATTTCACTACAATGGCACCTGTCAGGGGCAGTACGGTGGTGCAGTGGTTAGCGCTGTTCCCTCACAGCGAGAAGGTCCTGGGTTAGATCCCCTGGTCAGCAACAGGTGCCTTTCTGTGCGAAGTTTGCAAGCTCTCCCCGTGTTCCTGTAGGTTTTCTCCGGGTGCTATGGTTTCCTCCCACTGTCCAAAGGCTTGCTGTAGGTTGATTGGATGCTGTAAACTGCCCATAGATGTGAGTGTGTGTATGAATGGTTGTCTGTCTATGTGTTGCCCTGCGATGGGTTGGCCTCCTGTCCTGGGTGTACCTTAGGCCTGCAGTCAGCTGGGATTGGCTCCAGCTTCCCCGTGACCCGGAAGCGGAAGAAGCGGTTTGGAAAATTGGTGGATGGATTGTTGGATGCCACCTGTCAGGAAGGTGGATTAGGCAGCAAGTGAACTGTCAGTTCCTTAAAGTTGATGTGCTGGAAGCAGGAAACATGGAGCATAAGGATCTGAGCCACTTTGACAAGGGCCTTATTTTGATAGCTAGAAAACTGAGTCAGAGCATTTCCACAACGGCAGGTCTTGTGGAATGTTCCAGGTATGCAGTAGTTAGTACCTATCAAAGGTGATCCAGGGAAGAACACTTGTTAACCAGCAGCATGGTCTTGGACATCCAAGGCTCACTGATGCACGTGGGGAACAAAGGCTTTACGTCTGTTCTAATCCCAAAGAGGAGCTCCTGTTGCACAAAATGTTATTTCTGACTCTGACAGAAAGATGTCAGACCACACACTGCATCACAGTTAGAGCTGTTTCAACAGCATGAGGGGGACCTACACAATATTAGGCAGGTGGTGTTAATGTTATGCCTAATAAGTGTATATCATATATATTGTATATATACAGTGAGCATATACACCATATAAATGACCTGGAAAGTAATTGTTTATGCTCATGTTGCTTTTTGCACTGGACAGTAAAATCAGATCTCATGTGGTCACCTTGGAAACACATTTTAGTAAAAAATGCAAATGGAATTCCAGCCAAAGTGCAGCCTCTAAGGTGTCTACTGTCCTCAAGTTGACTTTGCTAAATAAAAGCTGTCAGTTCACAATATGGACAAAATATTAGTACAGTATAGTATAGTATAGTTATTCTTCTATATATTGCATCTGTAATGCCTTTTGATATATCCAATGGCCCATATCATCATTCTTCTGGAAAGACTGTAAATTTCATTAAATTCTTAATGTATGTTCCCTACCCGCATCAATAGTAGTGTTTGTGATGTCACAAAGCTAACACATTTACCTCTTTATTCGGCCTACAGCAGTTTAGCTATGCACATTATCACTGACATTGTAAGTTAGTGATAATGCCTTCTGAATAAGCTGCAAAACATGACAGCCAATCAGAAAAGATATTAGTCCTAAACAGCCTGTTTAAATTTAAGTGATAGACATAGGTTAGAAAATGGTCCAGTAAGAATGAATTCTGAATTATTTTGGGACATAAATGTCATGAAAAAATGGTTGAATAATTTGCTAGATTACATGAACACCCTGATTCATCAGAACAGCCAGTGACTCTTACCTGGAGCTGTGATTGGTCACCCTGTCATAAACATTGATTGGTTAAAGGCACATTTGAATACTGCAGCTTTCTCGGACATCAGTGTTGCAGAGACCGACATCACCAAGATAATTAATACACACCAATCAGCCATAATATTAACACCACTGAGAGGTGAAGTTAGTGCCAGAACGCAGTGCACCACAGTCAGAGCTGTTTCAGCAGCATGAGGGAGTTGTTAGGCAGGTGGTGGTAATGTTATGGCTGATCAGTGTAGATCAAACTACAAAAAAAAAAAAATCAAAACACACACACACAGAGCAGCAGGTTAGTCTTATGATAGTTTATATCATAGTCATTATTACCATATTCATTGACACCATTATCATCAATATTACTCCTTATAGTTATATCATTTGGAAGGATAAGATGCATCTCAGGTGAACTCTTTAGTTTTTTTTTCTTTTGCCATAGATAAAGTCCAGTCTGTAAAGTCCAGTTCATCATCCAGTGGTCATTATAAAGTGCATGAGTTTATGACAGTTTCCAGAGAATGGATTGAGTCATCCATTTCTTCATTCTCTTTTTTTCAGTTTTCGCTTTATCCTAGAAAAAAAGGCTTTGTACATGAAACTAAAGATCCCTGTCACCATGATGACAACAGGATAAACACACACACACACACACACACACACACACACACACACACACACAAACACACACACGCATGCAAGCTCACAACGATGCTGCTGTAACATCAGGCTGAACCTGCCCACAACTCAACAACACGTACACTGCCTGTCAAACGTAGAGCAGCTTTTAAACCATGATGGATGGGTTTTCTTGTTTTATCAAAATTCTTCTGGCCCCAAAAGTGCTTTAAACACCTGGACGTTTTGAGTGCTGACACCAAAACAAGTGAGCATGACCTTTAGATTTATTCTCAAACTAGCACCATCGGTAGGTGCTCTTGGAGCAAACCATTCTAGGGACCTTTTGAAAGTAACTACCCAATGGGGAGCTCCCCTGAGAACTACACACCTTCAGGGGAGTCTTTTCTGTTTGTATCCACACTGCCAGTAGAAACCCGGTGACATAAGCAGGCCGATGACTGGTATAGCAACCACTGGAGCATTTAATTGTTTCAAAATACTTGATCCACCTAATCAGCACCTTAACAAGGCTTTACTGGATTGTGTGAAAGCAGGGTTAGCACTAAATTGTGCAGTGGGCTTCCAGGACCAGGATTAGGAAACACTGCGCTAATGCACTCAATAGCCACTTTTTAAAGTAGATTTATAGCCCTTTTCTACAGGCACCAAGAACTGAGCTGTTCTCAAATGAAAAGACATTTTTCCATTGCAAATGAAGTGATCCATACTTGATATGGAACCGCGCTAACGTAGCCCTGCTTGATAGTTTAAAAGTCTCTGGCCACAATCAGGCTGTTTGCATTATTTTTGAGTTTGCAGATTGTAAGCACTGTGTTTACAAAATGTGAAGTCAAAATTGGGATCTGAGGAACTGCAAACACTCCTTGCCATTCAGTCAGAAAAGCAGATCCAGCAAGATCTAGATAGTGCAGTGTATGAGAAAATTGGAAAAGTGATGCCTAGAGAACAAAACAAAACAAAAAAACATCAAGGATCACAGTAACAGAAGCAGTTCAGATAAAATTACTTATGGGTTGGTACATCGCCATAGATGCAGTTTTGGGGCAATGGCCTGCCATAAACTTTGGAGAAAAAACTGAATCAGCATTAAGCCAGTCTGACCTAATAAAAACTCAAATAAAAGCAGGGTGCAAAAAAAGTGTACCAGTGCAGAGCTGCTTGTGTTTGGCTTGGTTCCTGGTGCCAGTGGAAAAGCCCCATTATCCATGTATTCAGACATAGGGATCATGTTATACTTTTTTCCTGTGATAAAGCCATGCAAAATGTCTATTTAATCACTGAATTTAACATATTAGAGAAACTAAAACATACAATAATGAAAACATGACAGCATTAGACAGATGTTTGAATTTGACTGATATTTTAAACCAACATTTAAAAATGGATTCATCCTGTCCTGGAAGAGCAGAATATTTAGGTGGCTGTGCTAAAATGCTTTCGTTTTATTAATGTTACTCACTCCCAAGCTTTATTTTATCAAATCGTAGCCTATCGTAGCCTATCTAGTTCTCACACCTTACTTCGTCTTGATCATGATTTACTTCTCTCATTCTCATATTTCACTTAATAATAAAATAATTTTTTAAATCTCAAAACTTTTAAACATTTTTTTAATTCCCATGCCTTGCTATCATGGTCACAGTGTGCTTATTTCATTCTCATGTCTTACTAACTCATAGCTATAATTAAATTCAAAGTCATAGCCATGGTGGCCATGGTTTATGCTATCACAATTTAATGATCTTGTTCCCAGGCCCTAACCTTCAGATCGTACTAAACTCTTTACAATGCCTAACTAACTCATGACAACAAGAGTTATCTTGTTCCCATGACTTACTAAGGCATGCATTAGGATCCTGTTTCCACACCTTACTAAGTTGTGGCCATGCATAAACTACAAAGGGCACCTATATGATAAGTGGAGCTGAAAAATGGCAATGATTGATTGGATTAACAACAGCTGGACAGCACACACTTTTGACGGGCAGTGCAGACGTGGAATAGAGAGCAAAGAGTAAGGCCAGAGTTTTGATGAACTCATGGCATTTTACTGTGAGCTGCAGGATTTTTTCCTGCTTTAGATCAATAGCCTCTCTCTCCATCTCCCTGCATTCATCATCACACGACCCAGTTACTGAAACAATGCAGCACAGCAGAATCACACACACCCACACATACACACAGGCCAAACATCTTAGACAGTTTTCTCCTATACATCCACCATCTTTTGGTCACTCTGTCCATCTCTCATTATTTCACACACTCATGCATGCTTGCTCATCATATATGTGATTTTTATCTTTATGGTAAATGAGGACTAGTCTGTCTGTGTAGCAAATCTCTTTTTTTACTCTACATTTAGCACAGTAAAGCCTTGTTTTAGTGACATTCAGCAAGACTGGATTAGAAATAAAGGCTCTGTCTGATCACTCATACATGTTTACTGTACATTGCAGTAAGAGGCAAAGCTTCTATTATAAATATCTAATCTTTTTTTAAATAACTCTCTCCAGTGTTTGTGCTTGGAGTATATATTATATTATTATATGTCACAGTAAGACTACAATGCGTGTCGATTTTGGATAAGCTAAAGATGATATAATTGCAACTGTGAATTCCCGACTATTAAGGAAGTGTGATATAGCGAAGGCATTTTTTGAAGCTAAAGCTTGCATTTAAGACATGAATAAAAGCAGAGTGTTCCCTTAGACAATACCTTCACATGGCTGCTGTATATAGAAGTGGCTTATAAGCAATTGTTTCCACACTAATATTATATTTCAACACAGTTATGGCCTAGTCCACACATACACGGGTATTTATTTAAAGGAGATAATGGCACATGCTCTCATAAATGAGAAAATAAAGATATTAGTGCACGCTCTGATAAATGAGACAATAAAGATATTGGTGCATGCTCTGACATCAAACAAAGAAGATAAAGGTGCACACCCTGATGTCAAACAAAGGAAATAATGGCACACACTCTGATGATGAGACCATAACGGATCCAGAAGTCCAGAGCCTTGTCTACACATCAAAACTGAAACTGAAGTTTCTGAAAATTTTCACCCTGGAATGAGTTACTCAAAATGTTTTCAGTGACAATTTGCACATTGACAAAAGGCCAAAACACAAAAGAACAAGCTTCATTTTAAAAAACACCAGTGCAACTGTGGACAAAGCCTTACAGTATACTGACCCTCAGCAATAACTGTGTTGACACAGTAAATATATGGAAACATTTGAATTACATTAAATTCAAAGCACGTTTTACAATGTGCTAAATCTCTTGGGGTTTATATGTGTTATATACTCTAAAAATATAGGCTCTGCTATAGGGAGGCTGCTATGAAAGCTATGGAAATATAGTACAAGAACTATTCCTCACACTTTAGGAACAATTAGTAGGGTTTTTAGGTCACTGAGTGATGCTGAGGACTACATCTTGATAAATTCAACTGACTTTATAATTGCATCCTTTCCTCCAGCCTTGCTGGGCTGGTCTAACGATCGGAAGCTTTCAGTCCTATGATTGCACAAAAAAAAGAAAAAAAATGCATGCAGTCACATACATAAACCCTGAAGCTACATTCAGCAAATTCAGAGCGAGTGGAGTGCAATGGTAGAGCAGAGGAATAGATGAAGTGGAAAGAGAGTGTGCATGGTAAGAAAAAAGCTCTAAAACACTAGTTCTGAACTAGTAGTTTTCCCCACGAAACCATCTACTAGCCAATATCTCCTCCTCGGTTCCACAAAAGGCTTATTAGTGCTACAAAGCAACCTGGAATGAACATTTTTTACAAGAAGGTTGTCTTTTCACAGCACAAGTCCATGCAAGTCATCTATATCTGTCCTAGTTTTGCACAAGAGCAAGTCTGATCGGGACTGCAATACAAACAGCATGATGACTGTGAACAAAGTGAAACGCAAAGCTACATGACATTCAGTTGCAGAATGTAAGAGTACTGTATGCCTGAAATGGAGGTCACTTCGAGCAAACTACAAGATTACAGACCAACTGAGTTGTTTCAGTACCACTTTATTTAAATGGTCCATGGCTTAACTTTTGATTAATGTATGTTGAGCTAAACATCTACTGGGTGTCAAACATAATCCAAAAATTCCAGTTCTACTCTCAGCCCCAACTGAGCACACTGCAGAACAGGAGGCCTTTATTTCTCTTTTTTCTGATACTTTTGAAGTGGTATCCTAAAACTCACAACTCTTTTTTGCTCTCCATTTCAGCACCGGAAATACCTGAACTAGTTAACATAGAATTGGGATTTTGTTCATAAACTATTGGAATAGTGGGGTGTACCTGAACCCCTGTCAGCTGCATGGAGAACAACAGCATTACCCAGTTTTATTAACTATCACTCCTCCATAAAAAAGTCTTTGCTTCTAAACTTGAACTGAGGTGGAGACCACCATCACTATTTTTGCCTATGTTGATTTGTTGTTATCATCCAGCCTATCATGATTTCATTAAATCACCAGATATATTGTTAACAATCCGAACATCTGTACATAATTTGCAGGGAACCATCCAAATAAAGTGGTAAAGTCTCTTGCCCCTCTGACCAATGCTTAGCCAGCGATTATGCCAAACCATTTCTGCCATATTTGCTAGAAATGGTGTGCTAGCTGCTAGTCTGAAAATGAGCGGTGTGTTTGGAGAGAGCACCATGTTCTGGGATACGGCAGCAGAAGGGGAATCCAGAGCCAGCACTCCACACACGAACAGTGGCACGAAAATGTGCTGTGAGAGGCAGTGGCATTTTATAGCTGGGTTCAGTTTGTGCTTCTGTGGGCCAACACTAAGGAGTGAATTTGCAGAAATCTAAACTTGTTTGGTCAAACATCATGCTGGATTTGTATGGTATTCACAATTTTAGCCTACATTATGTTCAAATTAGGGGGTGTTAGCATGCACACCTACTTCAGTGGGCCCTGTTTTTGTATCAGATATCCACTGTCTGCAATGATATCTAACATGAGGGCAAATAAAATTTGATGTACAAAAACAGACTAATCTGTTCATAATTCATGTAACAGTGTACAATTAAAAATAGAAAAAAGGTTAGACCCGTAATATTTAAAAAAGGGGCAGTTTTGTAGCAAATATTGCATTCTAAAACACCTGTATTGTCACTGTCAGAACCAAGCTCAAAACTTTATATGAGATTGAAAAACTTAGAATGGCGGTTGAGGGATTGTTTCTATTGGTCCATTCATTATTTGAAAAAAAAAATTCAAAAAGGACAAAAGTGGAAATTATGGCTGGCTTTCAGCATTCCCCTCCACGTCTAGATGTGGTGCTTTGAACAGCTCATTCTACAACCATATGCACTGCACTGTTAAGTCTACAGAGGAACAGACAACCTTCCTGCAGTTATACCCTGAAAGTGGACTGGTACACTAGTACTCCGAACTATGTGGTACCAACATAAAAAAAAATAATCAGTATGCAAAACCTCACAACTTTAAAAACAACACTGATTATTCATATATTGCACATACCGTTAATCTCACAGAGAAAAATATATATATTGATAGAGATATGAATACTTAGATTTGTGAGTAAGTATTATTCTTACCTCATGCATGCTACAAGGAATGTTTACCATGCATGCACTACTACAGCAGTAGAATATTTCCTATCTCATATAAAAGCTGTCTTAAGGAAGCAAGTTTTTTTCCCATACAGGTTTCACCAAAGTTCTCCAGCATCAGACTATGAACAGAAATGCACCATGAAAATAGTCATTTTGATACATAAAATTACAATAAAAAAATGCAAGTAATGTAGAGTGGCAGTGAGTTGTCTCTTTGGTGACCTGTATCAGTGAGCTAGCTATTTGCACAGTAAAAGATTAAACCCCAACCCCCACCCCCCTGAACTCCCAAAAAAGAAGACTAAACACAGCAGCCGTGATATGTTGTATAAACATGGAATGCTATGAAGTTCTTAAGTGAATGCTGGATAGTGAGAATGGCATGCTGAAACAATGGAAGATGAGAAGATGGTGCATGATCTTATGTAGGGACAGAGATTATGAGGAGGAACAGCAAGGCAACTTTTCTGTAGTTACCTCCTGCTTGCTTCATAGCTTTCTTAGGTGGAAAAAAACGATCTTGGCATGAGCCATAGAGACAGAGAGAGAGAGAGAGAGAGAGAGAAAGAGAGAGACAGGGATAGCGAGAGAGAAAGAGTGAGAGAGAAGAAAAACAAGTTCCATCATGCAAGCCAGGAGTGCACATTCTTACTGTACAACAACTGGAGCGGGGTCGTCTAGTGAAGGAAACAAAGAAATAAAACACCAGCCATGAATAAATGATGCACTGAGAGACATTTGCTCTACTTTCCCACCCTATTCTGATCTTCCACGGATGGAGAGGCTTGGGTTGTGGAGTGTGCGCTCCTAACCCTCTCCTCACACTCAAATACGCATGGCCATGAAAGAGAGGGAGGGTTTTGCGTGGCGCTAACAATCGCAGTGGGCTAAACAGAGGCAGGGCTAAGGCCTTCTTCCCAAAGGGTCCAGGAATGTAACATCCTTAAGGTTTCACATGTGGAAAGCTGGTAGGGCTGGCAGTAAGCTTCACTGTATTCAAGGACAAACTCTTTCTCCGTTCTCTTCCTTCACAAAATCATCCCCCTGTGTTGTTTTACCACAGACGAAATATTTGTGTTCTAATTCTTTGGACTCGTTTCCACTGGAGAGGAAAAGTCCTCAATTAGTTGGCAGTTGGAGGAAAGGGGGACAGGAATGTTCTCTCTATGCTACTGTTGTTTCTAGTGGTTTGGCTACGTTTTGGCTACTGTTACAAGCAGGACAACTACTGGAACAGTCAACACAGATAAGACTAACTCCATGCAGACACTTAAAAACAGGGATGCAGGACTCTACCCTCCAAACTTATCGGATGTGGGAGGGACAAGGTGGAGAAAGCAATGGAGACGTCCTTTCTATCAGTCCTCTGCCTCCGATAGCTTGTTCTCTGATCTCCTCTCCAGATATCCTGGCAGTTTAGGCTCCTAAAGCCTTTAAAGCAAGGGTGGTTAATCCCTTCCCAAAAGGTTTTCTATCCTCCCTCCCCTAGCAAGACAAACCCAGGTATATGTCAGCTATACGTCAGTGAGCATCTTGGTAATGTTAACATAGTTGGTGTTAGCAAGGGTACAGTTTCCAGTCTTGAGGTTCTCCTCTCGGAAATCCTCGTTGCTGTTGTTGACGGCCTCCTGGATCTCCATGTAGTCCGACTTGCTCATGGATGAGCCACTGCGGCTCTTTTTCAAGTCTTCGGTAGAGTCCATTTTGGGGACGCTAGTCACGTTGAGGTATTGCGCCTGCTCTTCTCCTTCTGTCTCCCGGTGATAAAAGTAGTTGAAGTTAGACACTATGACAGGTACGGGCAGTGCAATGGTCAAGACTCCAGCAATAGCACACAAGGACCCTACAATCTTGCCTCCGATGGTCGTGGGTACCATGTCTCCATATCCTACAGTTGTCATGGAGACCACTGCCCACCAGAAGGCATCTGGGATGCTGACAAACTGT
The DNA here is from genome assembly GCA_037974385.1 of Arnoldichthys spilopterus. NCBI lineage: Eukaryota > Metazoa > Chordata > Actinopteri > Characiformes > Lepidarchidae > Arnoldichthys > Arnoldichthys spilopterus. The sequence goes on from JBBPDA010000132.1 coordinate 32,518,223, forward strand.
GAGTCTGCTTCGTCCGCCTCGGCAAAATACACAGCACTGGAGAACAGGATGACTCCTATGAAGAGGAAAAAGATCAGCAGCCCAAGTTCCCTCATGCTGGCCTTGAGTGTCTGGCCCAAAATCTGCAAACCTTTGGAGTGGCGCGAGAGTTTAAAGATTCTGAAGACTCGCACCAGTCTGATGACCCTCAGGATTGCAAGGGACATGGCCTGCTGCCCCTGCTGGCCATCTTCTGGGCTCTCGGCTAATTCAGTGCCAAGTGTGATGAAATACGGGATAATGGCCACAATGTCAATAATGTTCATGATGTTCACAAAGAACCCTGCTTTGCTGGGACAGGCAAAGAAGCGGACCAGGAACTCAAACGAGAACCAGATGATGCAGAGTGTCTCCAGGATGAAGAAAGGGTCAGTGAAATAGGTGGATGTGTAGCTGGTTGTGGAGTTAGAATTGGCTGTGAAGCCTTTGTGCATGTCCATGTCCTCGTTACGAAAAATGGGCAATGTCTCTAGACAAAAGCTGACAATGGATATGAGGATGACCATGACAGAGATGATGGCGATTATCCGGGCTGGACCGGAACTCTCTGGATACTCAAAAAGCAGCCACACCTGCCTCTGAAACTCGTTCTCAGGCAGGGGTTTCTCTTCCTCTTTGATGAAGCCTTCATCCTCCCTGAATATCTCAATGGCTTCCTCTCCAAGCTCATAGAAGCGGATCTCTTCAGAGAAAATATCCAAGGTTACGTTGACTGGCCGCCTTAGTCGCCCTCCAGACTGGTAGTAGTAGAGGATGGCGTCAAAGCTCGGCCGGTTTCTGTCAAAAAAGTATTCGTTTCTAAGTGGGTCAAAGTAGCGCATCCTTTTCTTGGGATCCCCAAGCAAAGTGTCTGGAAACTGGGAAAGAGTTTTGAGTTGCGTCTCAAACCGTAGGCCCGAGATGTTAATGACCACCCTCTCGCAGCACTCATGGTCCGGTTCCGGGTCATAAACATCCTGTGGCTGACCCGGGTGAGCAGCCGCTTCATCCACAGGGTCGCCCGTTGCAACAGTCATGCTGCGATTGAGACGAATGTGAAACGGGGAGGGGAGGGGATGGGATGGGGAGAGGGTGCCTTCTCACACTTTCCTGCACTTCAGGTAAGCATTCGGGATTACCTACAAGAACCAAAAACAGAGAGAGAGAGAGAGAGAGAGAGAGAAAAGAAACACTGAGAAAATGTTCTTTAACCAAACAAGACTTTTTTCAACTGTCCTATGGCTCCTTTGTGTTGTGGCTGAATTTATTTTTAGACCAGGGTTTATTTATTTATTTATGTATTTATTTACAGATCTATCATTTGGCGCATCTATCCCAAATTCATCCTGAAATCACCCTTGACTCCACAGCTCTCTAAATGAGTGCCTGCATCTTATTCATAAAAGGGGAAGCAGTCAAAAGTGCAACTCTGCTGGGACGCCCTTGTGTTTGCTTTTATCTGTCTGGAAGATCAATACTCTCCTTGGTAAAAATGCATCATTCCTTTCAGGGTTCAATTATGCACAGTAAAACCTAATCGTACTCTGAGTGTCCTACAATCGAATTGCACTGAAACACTCTGAGCATGCATTAGCACCAGAGGTTTGAATATCACTGAACACAGGCTTTGGTTATTCTAAGTGCAGGTAGGGAACATGATGCAGGACAGTATGTGCAGCTATTGTTGCTATTCAATCCAGCCCCAACATGGATCAAAGGGAGGGATCTACCCTACATTATAGGCACACAGCAATATCACTAGTGTCATTAGTAACATTTTAGACATTCAAAACACTCTACAGACGTGCTTGAGATATTTACAGTACACAATACACTGACCAGCCATAACATTAACACCACCTGCCTGCTATTGCGTAGATCAAAACTGCTGCTGAAACAGCTCTGACTGTGGTACACTGTGTTCTGACACCTTACTATCAAAGTCAGCATTCACTTTTTAAAGCACAGTAGCCCTCCTGTGGGATTGGACCAGACAGGTTGGCCTTCTTTCCTTATATTTTCTGCAACAGCAGCTCCCCATATGCATCAGTGAGCCTTGGGTGCCCCTTACCATGTCATCAGTTCACCAATTGTCTTTCATTGGGTCACGTATGGTGGGTACTAACTATTGCATACCTGCAACATTCCACAAGAACTGCTGTTTTGGAGGTGACTGTCATCTAGCCATCACAATAAGGCCCTTGTTAAAGTGGTTCGGATCTTTACGCTCTTACATTATTCCTGCTTCCAACATATCAACCCCAAGAAGTTACTGCTCACTGCTGCTTAATATATCTCACCCCATGACAGGTGCCACTGTAATAAAAAAAAAAGGATAGTCAATGTAATTCACTAAATCTCTCAGTAGTATTAATATTATGGCTGATCAGTGTAATATGTCTTAATTAAATGACTGATAATTTTCATAAACATAAGAGTGAATGCACATGTGCAAAAACCAGCATGAACTGGTGTGATGACCAACATTTTTTGGTCTTTGAATGTAAATTTCTTCACAGAAAATCTTTAAGAATTTGAGAAAATTCAAAAACCTAAAATAAAACAGAAATAATCAGTGTCATAAAAAAGGTCTTAAAATTACAGTAATGTTATTTATTGCATTATTTTTGCGACAAGCTATTGCCTGGTGAACGGGACAGAAGGTCGCAAAAGTAAGGTAGCAAAAGCTGGGGCACCCCTAGGAATTCTTTGCATTAACTTGTAGGGCTTTATTTATTTCTTGTACTTCAGGAAAGCTGTAAGTTAACCAGGTTTTTCATGAAATTTCCATGATTAGTTTTTCTTTTTTGGGGGGGACTTTTTTAATATCTTGGGCAGTTTACCATTTAGGGTTATTCACTGTAATCAAACTGTTTAAATTACCAGAAAAATGAAATGAAAAAACTGGGTGTTATAAACTTTTGACCAATAGTGTATAGTACTAATTATAAACATGCTCTTCAGCTTGTGCTTTCTTTTAAAATACCTAGGCTTATACACATCGCTAGTGAGTCAGGGTGCGCCCAAAACAACACACTATCATACTTTACATACTATGCTACTAAAAACCCTTCTATTCCGAGGTCTTGCAAGAGGAGCTTATTGCCTAGATCAACCCCAAGTGTTTTTAGATATAACATGGTCATAGCAGAGGCAAGCACACCCCTGTAGATCATCATTTAAACGTGCAAAATTTTGCTAGCTTACCAAATAACCTCTGACGTTATCTAGCAAAGTCTGAGACCTGCTGCTATGGGACATATTTCTTTACATCCCGGTATATCCAAAAATCGTGAGGTAATTAATAGGGATGAACTGATAGGGATTTGCAGGACAATGCTGAAGAACAATGTATAAAATACATAAAATGAAATAATATTAAATTGGGATGAAATCTACCTGGATTAAAAAAATATAATTTGTATAGAACTCAATCATTTCTATACACTTAAAAACTACTTAAATCGAGAAAAACAAAAGAATTCCAGGCCAGAGTCACCTAAACATTTTGCTCTTCCACAGCGCCATAAATACATCGTCACATGTGTAATGATTTGTGGTTTTGGAAGTAAATTTGATTTTTTAACAACACAAGCAAACACATAGACAAAATGAAACACTAGAGCTATAACTATAGACAATACTAACTGACAGAACGCTACTACAACAGAGATCAGACCAGGACTAAACCAAACACTTGGATATATATCACCTGAGACGGGGCGGCAACATAGACAAGAGACAACTGAACACAATAAGGGACAAAACTAAGGAAGGAACACAGATGCACATGGCTAAAGTAAACAAACATGGAACACGACAGGATTGGTGTTACAGCCTGAAATTTCGCTCATATCTAAACAAACATTATTTTTTAAGCAAATACCTGATAGAATTTTGATATTATTATGCAACCCTTAAATTAAAATGATGGCACTTATAACCAAGACAATGTCATCAACCCAATTAACTGATTTTAGAAGCTAGCTTAATCACTTACTTCTGGTTGGAGTTTTGCAGCTTTTAACCCACTCACTCCTGCTGAGGAGCCCATATGAACAGCCCTATCCTCTGAACAACTGATCTAAAGTGTACACAAGGAACTGCTGCCACCTATTTATACTGAGAACTATTATTATTATATATATTTATTTTATTTATTCTTTTTCTCCCTTTTTTCTCTTGTTTGTTATTGCTATCCGGTGTCGACCAGAGCAGGAGGTTCCCCCTTCTGAGCCTTGGTTCCTCCCGAGGTTTCTTCCTACAGCTAGGGAGTTTTTCCTTGCCTCTGTCACCTTTGGCTTGCTCTGTAGGTGCTCGGACCCAGTTTCTGTAAAGCTGCTTTGTGACAACGTCAGTTGTAAAAAACGCTATAGACATAAACTTGACTTGACTTGACTTACTGGTTTGCTGGCTACAGTAGCTCTATCAGTGCTGGCTGCATAAGCAAATTGGGCTACATTTGCTATGAAAAATTATACTGATACTTTTAGAGTATCAAATTGAAGTTTAAGTATTGTGACAATACACTACAGACATTCCTAATACACCATAGCAGTGGTCACCAACCTTGAACCTGAACACCTACCCTCCTGCACAGTCTAGTTCCCACCACACTCAGCCAGACTAATGAACTTCAGATGTACCTGATTGGCTGGATCAGATGCACGAGGGGCAGGGGCAGCATGTTAAGAGTCATGGTAGATATCCAGAAGGAGGGTTGGTGACTACTGCTATAGACCCTACTTTTTATATATACATTCATCAGCCATAACATTAACACCACCTCCCTAATTTTGAGTGGGTCGCACTCATGCTTCTGAAACAGCTCTGACTGTAGTGCTGACACTTTTCTATTAGAATCAGTATTCACTTTTAAAACTCGCCAGATAGGTTAGCTTTCACCCACATGCATCCATGAGCCTTGGGTGCTCATGACGGATTTACCAGTTGTCCTTCCTTGGATCTCTTTTTTTAGGTATTAACTACTGCATACCTGGAACACTCCAAAAGACCTGCTGTTTTGAAGACGCTCTGACTTAGTCGTCTAGCCATCACAACAGGATCCTTGTCAAAGTGGCTCAGATCCTTACATTCGTTTTTCCTGCTTCCAGCACATCAACATCAAAAAACTGATAGTTTACTTGTTGCCAAATATATCCCACCCCTGACAGGTCTCATTTTAGATCAGATATTTGCTTGAAAATATAATATTTGTTTGGATGTTAGCTATATTTCAGGCCAATATGTGAAGATACATTTGTGGCGCTCCGGAAGAGCTGAATGTTTAGCTGATTCTGTGCTAAAATACTTTAACTTTTGTCATTTACCTCATTTTTAGGCTTATAGTAATACATGTCAGTTCTATGCAAGTTATCTCTTTCTAATCCAAGGAGATGTCATTCCAATTTTTGCATTTTTTTCCAATGTTTTTTTGTATTGGCAGATTGACATCATCCTAAAAATACCACATCGGTGCATCCCTAATTCTAAGACATTATATACATTCATACTAAAATACAAGCCCTTGCAAAGCACCACAGACTATGATAATACAGCAGATGGTTACTGCTGGCATTGATAATACACTACACACACTGACAGCATCCCACTGGCATTCGTAATACACTACAGACCATTTTCTGTACCTAGATTTGCCACAGAGTCTCTTTAAATAAAATATGGTTCTAGCCACTCTGGCAAAAAGATGAGCCCACTCTGAGGCTCAGGCAGCCTGAGCACTGCAGCAGATAAGCTCCAGCCTCTGCCGGCGCTGCATGAATCCATCCTACAGAAAACACATTCTCATCAATGCAGACTTACCCCTGAACTGTAGCAGCATCCGATCAGGCCGGGCAAATTGTCTGCCACCATTTGCACCTTCTGTGGCAGTTTGGTCTCCTTCTGGCAGGCAGGAGAACACTTCCTCCTCTCTCACCGTCTCCCTCGCTCTCCCTTTCTCTCTCTCTCTCTCTCTCCTCTGCTGCAGTGCTGCTGATCCGCCCAAGCACTCCTGCTGCAGCATGCGCCAGCCGCGAGACAAAACAGGAGGGCCACCGCTTCTACCTGTCTGTCTTCACCTGTCCGTCATGTCCATTCCTCCTAAAGACTCTGCCCCCCCTTGCTGGACACCTGAGCATGAAAAGTGGAGGGGGTGGGGGTGGGTGGGGTGGCAGGTTGGGAGA
>JBBPDA010000133.1:0-10089 GCA_037974385.1 Arnoldichthys spilopterus
GGTACCTTGCTCAAGGGAACCTCAGTAGTGCCCAGGGACTCGAACCTGCGACCTTCAGGTCTCAAAGGCAGCGTCCTAACCACTAGGGTCCACCACTGCCCACATGTAGTAAGTAGTAAGTAGTTTCACACCACAATGGTTAGAAAAGAGGGCTTGTGACCGGGATGTCACCGGTTCAATCCTCGGGACTAGGCAGGACAAAAATGTAGGAAGGGCTAAGTGAATAAAGAGTGCCCTCCCCCTCCCACATTTATGACCCCTGGGCGATGCACTTCACCCCTTAACTGCTCCTGCGCCTGGTGTATGTACACTGGTGTCATGGATGAGTTAAATGCAGAGGGCAAGTTCACTGCTCACTGTTCACGGTTGTGTGAGTGCCACATAATCTGAATAATGGATAATTGCTGATCATAGCAGTAATATTCATATTCCTGCAGGATATGTTCACTTGTTTAAGAGCTTAATTCAATTTACGTCACTGGACAACTCCATACACTTGGAGGAGAATGCTGACTGCCAGTTCTGTTTTATCAGCTAACAGATGCTGAGTAAAGGGGAGGAGGCCATTCTACCCACCCAGAGAAAGTGAGGCCAATTATGTTCTCTTGGACTCCTGGTTTGGATGGCCAAGAATCAGACCCGCAGTGTCCCCATGATAGGGCCAGTTGAGGCAAACTGCAGGAACTCTACTATTTTAATACCTTATAGTCAATAAACAAGCTTCATTTTACATTTGGTTCTGAATTAGAGAGAGGATACTTTACCAAATGTTACTATACACTGATCAGCCATAACATTAACACCACTTGTCTGATACTGACTAGGTCCCTCGTGCTGCTGAAACAGGGGCCTGTCTATCAGGGTCATCAGTAACATTTTGTGCAACAGGGGCTCTTCTTTTGGATCGAATCCGGCAGTTTAGCCTTCACTCCCCACATGCATTAATGAGCCTTGGGTGCCCGTGACCCTGTCACCAATTCACCAGTTCTCCTTCCTTGGATCACTTAGATTTAGTAGGTACTAACTACTGCACACCTGGAACATTCCACAAGACCTGTCGTTTTATAGCTGCTCTGACTTGTCTAATATGTCAATAAGACCCTTGTCAAAGGATGGCATAGATCCATATGCCCATTTTTCCTGCTTCCAGCATATCAACTTCAAGAAATGACTGCCTCATAACCCCCCACCCCCACCCCCACCCCCAACAGGTGCAATTGTAATGAAATAACTAAAGAGTCAATGTTATTCACTTCACCTGTCAGTGGTGTTAATGTTATGGCTGATCGGTGTAATTGAACATAACTCAGTTGAATTTCCACCTTCAGACTGATGCATTTATTCACTTCTCTCCAGAACAACAGCTGTGCCTTGGCACACGGCAACACATCTGCTGCCCTTCAGACTTATTTCACGCTCATACGCTTGTGAGTGTGTCCTAGTTAGGAGGTGTGGAGCATAACGCGGGTAAATAAGAAGGTGCTGGCGTCAGGCCTGACTGGTCCTGAGTAAAGAAGACAGAGTGCCTGCACTATCAGCCTGCTCGTTTTCTTTTTTAAATGGGTCAGCGCTGTCCATTTTCATGAAAGCCGTCTAATATGGGGCTTAAGTTATGTGGCAATATTGGTACATGTCAGTATTAAGGGGTGACGAGGCAAAAAAAAAGGCTTTTCTCTAGTGATGGCCCACATAAAGGACATCACAGGACATCTGTTACGTTAAACCGTACCTAACATCTCTCCAAGTCTCCAGAGTAGATAATGGGCATTAGGGCCCTGACCTTCTAATGGCCATGTGTTCATCTGACAGCTGAAGGGCAGGGGGTGTGCACAATAGAAAAGTTTTGTTGACAGGGCAAGACAAACATAACATTTTGTGAACCCAGGTGGGGGCTTCATGAATTGTGATGAAGGGGGGAAGAACAAAACCAAACCAAAAGGGCCAAAGAGGCAAGGGGCCCCCAACCAGCTGAACCCCCATCCGGCCTTCCACAGAGAGAGACGTTAAAGACAGAAATAGTAAAATGGGTCAGCGACTGGTATTGGAGCTTGCCGTGTTTCACCGTGTTTCATATCACAATGTAAAAGAAGCTCCATGCCGCCCTTATTGTTGGATGCACTGCAGAAGTTAGACATTAGCCAAAACAGACACAGCAGTGCAGACCCTATTAATATTAAGCCTCTACTGAAAAATAACCGTGTTTTTCTCCTTGTCTTTCTCTCTCTCTCTGTTGCTAGTCAGGTACGTTCCATTAGAACCATTCGCAAACTAATTTCGTTTCTGATCTGCAATCATACACGCAAGTGCCAATAATTCACCCTCCAGTGAATCTCAGAGAAAACAGAGGTGGCACTCAGCAGAAATATCCTGCTAATGAATCAATTACGTTTATTAGGGGCAGACAGGAAAGAAGGGAGGGGTGGGAAGAAAGAAAGCAGGAAAGAAAGAAAGAAATGGGGGCAAAGAGAAAGGATGACAGTAGAGGGAGATAGAGAGAGCGAGAGAAAGAGAGTGTGAAGGCCGTAGGGTGAGAGAAGAACAGACAGACTAAGGAAAAAAAAGTGGAGAAACGAGAGAGAAGGAAAGAAAGAAAAGAGAAAGGAAGAAATAGGGCAGAAAGAAAGAGAGAGAAAAGATGACAGTAGAGAGAAAGGGAGAGAGAGAGAGAGAGAGAGAGAGGGAGAGAGAGAAAGAGAGAGGGAGAGAGAAAGAAAAGGCAGTAGGGAGAGAGAAGGACAGACAAAGAAAAAAGGGAGGGACACAGAGCACTGGAGAGAGAACAAGAGAGAGAGGGAGCATGGGAGAGACAGAATTTGCAGCAAGTTTTGCATACTGTGTGTGTGTGTGTGTGTGTGTGTGTGTGTGCGCGCGCCACGTGTAGTACCTGTCTTTGAAGAAGCGACGGAAGCCAAACGCGATGAGCTTCAAGACAGCCTCTAGCACAAAGGTGCTGGTGAAGAAATAATTACAGTACTTGAGAGTGATCTCCAGAGACTGAGAGGAAGGACAGAGAGGAAAGAGTGGAGGGTGGAGGTCAGAATAAGACAGAGGGAGAGAGGAACGGACATGTGAGTTGCAGTTAACCACTGGATTATCCTGGAATCTGAATTCAAATACAGCTGCGGCAGATGTGCGTGGCCTATTCTCCTATAGTGTGTTGTGTTCTGCAGTCTCACTATTGAAGGATTCGCTTGGAGAATGTGCTGAGCTAAAAATGGTCTCCAGCACACCCACAGTGCAGGTCAGACAAGGACAGGGCTTACATGAGGCTGGCTGTAGTGCTCCAGGGACATGGTCACCACATTAACACAGATGATGAACGTGATGAAGAGGTCCAGGTAGTGACTGGTGCACAGTGTGTGGATCATCAGGCGGGCATGGCTGTAGCTGGCGTAGTACGGCAACTTATGAGCTTCTGTGGACAGAATAGAGAGTTTTCTTACTCTAAACCTGTTTTCATGCACTTTCATTACAACATATTATTCATAATGTGCACTGTACATATTAATGCATGAGGATAATACTTCAAATGTGATATTGGACCATTTTGAACATTTTTTTTGTAGCCATATGTTTACAAAGCCATGAGTCGTTGTTGTTTTGATTGCCAAAGGCCTGCTATCTTGCGTTAGCCCTGCCCTGTTGTTAGTGTTGTCAGCTGTGTCTTGTTCCACTCACAGGTGTCGGCCATCTTGTCTTTTTTATATATACCTGTGTGTCTTACCCATGATGTTGGTCCCCAGTTGTGTACATGCTTTATTTTGGATTAGACTTGGACCTTGGTTTCTTGTACGTGTCTACTTCCTGCAAACCCAAAACCTGACAGTAACTTGCAAATTTCTTGAGCCCGATGATAAAAAGGATCGGTAGGTATCACACAGATGTTGACCTTGAAAACTATGTAGTACGAACTAACAACTGCCTATAGAACTACTGTATGTACAATGAAAGCCAGTTAAAAAAAATACAAAACATAAATTAATTTTTATTTAAATAAATTCTTAAATATGATGGATTCATATCTTTAATTTTCAATATATCTACAATAAATATTAAGAATTTCCCATTGAATTTCAAATACATTGGAATAGTCCTTGTTAGGAAGATATGCAGTCAAAATGTCTTAAAAAGTAGGTTTTTATGCATCAGAAGCTATAAATATTATTAGAAATGTGGCACGAAGTGTTTAAGCAGAACTAATAACTTCAAAATGTAATAATAAAATTAAAAAAAATACTAAACCCCATTTCGAGAAAAGCCGGGACTTTTTGCAGAAATCAGTAGCCTTTTCTCGTCCAATTTGTCAAATTCACTTCAACCTTTATTTAACTAACCAAAGTACAATGAACACATTTGAACCCCAATTCAATAAAGAATAACCAATTGGTGAGGCATGACAAAAATTACAAAAAATGATCAAATTTAGGGCCAAATTTGTTAATAAAAAATTGTAAGTTTTAGTATTTTGCATGATCCCATGTATTTGTTACTGATAGGTGAGTGGATATGGAATGCTCCCATAATGTAAAGGCAAAGAGTTCTTGGCTCTTTACTCTGAACTGCTCATTTTCAGTCAGTTCTACAATTATTGGCACCCCATGTTAGCGCTGGGTTCATCATTCCTTTGCAAATATAACAAGTTATCTACAACGCTTGACTTGAACACAGAAAAAACAATCTCCTCCTCAACCACTCGTCAGTCCAGGATCTCCAGGGTAATAGTTCCTTTTTTTGGACTTTCTGCTTTGTCTCAGCCAACAGGTTTTTATTGACAGGGGTGGCCTCAAAAGATTGATTCTTTGGTCATTGAACAACTTTGTGTGGATCCAGGTGCATGTTCTGGATCATTGTCCTGCTGGAAGATCCAACTGTATTCCAGTTTCAGCTGTTTGGTAAAGGCAGATGGATTTTCAATTCTCTTGGTACTTCATGGAGTCTGTGATGGCATCCTAACAAGATTCTCGGAGCCTTTAGAGGAAAAACATCCCCACAACGTCACAGATCCTCCACACCACTAAGTGGGCCTGATGTTCCGTTCTATATAACCATGCTTCTTTTTATGCCAAACCCACCTTGAGTGTCTGCTGCCAAAAAGCTCTATTTTTGTCTCATCTAACTGTAGAACTTGGTTCCAGTCAAACTTTCAGTAGCATCTAATGAACTCCAGGTGCTTGCTTTTGTGGTTAGGTGACAGGGAAAGCTTTCTTCTGGAACACTTTCCAAATAGTCTGCTGGCATGGTTGCAAAATCTAATTGTGGTTTTAGAGACTTGGCAATCCTTAGGGACTTTTTTGGGCTCTCCAACCATCCTCTTTACTTTGTGATGGGGACAAAATAAACACAAATCTTCTTCCAGGCAGCTTCGCTACAGCTCCAGTTATTTTAACCTTTCTAATTAGTGACCTCAGAGTGGATATGTTCATGTTCAGACCTGTAGGAAAATGTATATTGTCATATTTATACCCCATTTATATACCAGAGCAACAAGAGATCATGGATGACTGCTTAAGAGTTTCTTTTCTTCTGCTTTTTTCAAGACATCTGACCAGGAATGGTCAAATGTTTGCATATGACTGCACACAGTAAAGGGAGAGTTGAAAAATATATAGATTTAAAGTTGAAAAATAGATTAAAAAGCAAAAACTATTACAGGTGGCTATTTAAATGCAATTTAAAAGCATATATCTTACAAGCCCCTTAGGGACATTCTGTAAAATGCAGTAAAAGCAACATCTGTAAATGTTGTTGAAGCTTAATTTGACCGACAAATGTACAAATAAATGACAAATGTTTGGTCCGACAAACTTGACTGTATTTTGTGAACATAAAAACAAACACATTTCGAATCTGATGCCTGCAACACACTCCAAAAAAATTGGGAGTAAGAGTGAAATGTTTATAGAATATTATATACATTCCACAGTGACCAGGTGAGCTGGTAGCAGGTGAGGTATCATTTTTGGATATAAAAGGAGCATCCAGCAAAAGGCCCAGTCTGTCCCAGCAAGGATGTGTCGTGACTCTGTTCTTTGTGTCAAACTTCACATTTACATTTACATATTCATTTGGTTGTTGCTTTCATCCAAAAAGATTTTCAATAAACAGGAACAGTCAAATATAAGAGAAGAATTGCTAATCAGTTACAGAAGTACTGCAAAAAAAAATAGGTCTTTCATCATCTACAGTGCATAATATTGTGAAAATATTCAGGGAATATGGAGAAATCTCAGGCTTTGTAGAACAATACGGGGAACCACTGTTGAATGTGTGTGACCTTCAAGCCCTCAGAAGGCACTGCATGAGAAACCATCATGATACTGTGATAAATGTAGTCACATGGGCTTGGTAGGACTTGGAAAATCATTGTCATTTAACACAGTCAGGTGCTGCATCAGTAAATGCAACCTGTAAATCTGATACATACTGTAAAGAAAAACCCATACATCAGTTTTATGCAGTCCTCTGAGCCCAAGCTCATCTGAGTCGGACCAAAAGACAGTGGAGATGTGTCCTGCAGTCAGATGAGTCCATGAGGAGGATCAGGCTACAGTACCCACAGTCTCATAGTAAACAAGAATGGACAAATCTCACTTGCAAAACTGCAACAATTAGTCTCCTCGGTTCCCAAATCAAATGTTTTAAAAAGGTAAGGTGATATAAATATAGTATATAGTGGTAAATGTGCCTCTAATGCAGCTTAGAGTTGCTTCTTTTGAATCTTTGTACTTTTGTAAGTTGAAAAAAGTTTTTTTGAGAAAATTCACAAATCCATATTGTTTTTATGTCATTTTACAAAACGTCCCAAGCTTTCTGTACATGGGGTTTGTATATTTAATATGTGACTGAATATTTCTAGATTATGTCATTCTTATGACAGCTGTGGAAGCTGTGGGCTTTAATTGCCTGATGTCTTTTAATTACCATCACTAATTTCAACTAACTCTCTTTCTCTTCCCCGCTCTCACTTTCTCCCTCCCTCCCCCTCTTACTTCGTCTCTTCTTCTCCATGCGCCGGAGCCTTTTCTCCTCTCTCCTCTTGGCCTCCTCCACCTCTTGGTGCTGCCGGCACTTATGGAAGTTCTCCACCACCACGCCCACGAACATGTTCAGCACGAAGAAACTGACGATGAGGAGGAACGAGATGAAGTACAGCAGCATCCACGGGTTGTTGTTGATGACGGGCTAATGGAGGAGCCAAGGAAAGAGAGGATGGGGAAAGGTGCAGGAGACGAGAAAGACGGGGAGAGAAAATAGAGGCGAGATTACTGCAGGGTAATGGACGAGGGGGTTTATATTTGATCAACAGAGGTCAGACAGGGAGTTCTCTGGAAAAAGCAACGACGGCGGATGATGCTGGAAATTGGTCGCATTAAGGCAAAATGAACTCGGGCGCTTCTGTTGTTCCACTAGTTTCCAGCACGGTGTGGACAACAGCGGGAAAGGAAGAAGGGAATCTAAATTAGCTCATCGTAAAACATGGACGCGTTTATTACGGACTGCTGGGCCCCTGCTTCATTACTTTTGGGAGGTGGTGTGACCACAGGAGAGGCAGCGAGGTGGAGGGAAATGCTTTGCAAGGTTTTGGGGGTGCAGTAATGGTCATCCCACCTCTACATTTTTCAGATATTTGGGTTTTTTTCTTAGTCTCATGCTAATGCTTTGCTTTCTTGCGATGCATTGGAAATTGCATGGGTTTTATAACCTCAAAACCAGAATGAAGTGAGTAATATTCTGATTTTGGGGGGAAAATAGAATTATCAGGGGCCTACAGTACAAAACATAACACTGCTTTGTTCACCCATCCTCCTCTGGTAGACCACTGTGTTTTGGCCTAGTGGTTAGAACATTGCCTTTGGGACCTGAAGGTCGCAGGTTTGAGTCTCAGCCCGGGCACTACTGAGGTACCCTTGAGTAAGGTACCGTCCCAATACACTGCTCTCCAGGTGCTGTTGATAGCTGCTTGCTGTGCACGTGTGAAGGGTTACATGCAGAGGTCACAAACTTTCACTTCAATGGAAATGTATCTAATTAATTTTTTTTTTCTCCATGTATCTCGCTAAAAATCCTCTAACATTGCTTTAGACTTTAAGAACTGGACTAATGTCAGATATCCCACCAGTATAATTACACAGTGACAGAATCTACCAATCTCAAGTTTCTGTCAGATGGTAAAAAGCAGCAGCTCAGTCTCTAATGAAGAAGTCACCCCGGAAATGCTACAAACGAGGTCAAACATTTCAGTATTTCTGTTAAAAGCTTTAGATAAAACACAACTGTTGTTGCTTCATATGTTCTGGTTTAGTCTGAAACAACCAAAATGTTCATATGCAATGCTTTTGGCTAATTGCTAACATAGTACTTGAATCATATAGGGGCGCTAGCAGAAAACAACATTATGACAGCATTGAAGGCCAACCAGCAGCCCAGATTGTAATTCCGTGTGTTCACCTGTGGGGGCAGTAATCAAGCAGTTGAGAGTGTTTTTAACCTCATTGATGAACTATGGATCGTTTGACATTACTCTGCCTGAACCTTGACCTCCTAGTGTTAAAAATTCTCCTGATACGCAACACAGGCAGAAAAACATGGTTTATATCTGATCCCCTGAACATTATATTAAGGGAATATAAACACAATGAAGATGTGCAAGGGGAATATAAATAATCGTATATAAAAATGATATATAAAACAGTAATTAAAATAATAATAACATTATAGAATAAATTTTTTACTTCATATGGTATGGACTGAATGTTTAGAAAATGTACTTTTCGCAGACTTTCTGAAAAATAATTCTCTGAATAAAATTACAGCCTTTATTATCCTCTTAATAATTGAGATTTCTAATGGTTCACCGTCATCATAGGGTTCACAAAGGGCAAACTGTACCTGTTGGTCCACCCCTACAGCATCTAGGCCATGGTACATTATGTTAACCCAACCGTCCTTTGAAGCCAGCACAAAGAGCGACATCAGGGCCTGTGGTAGAAAGATCACACAAAAGATGTGCACGTTTGAATTGAAGGCAATTCGACGTAGCATTTCTGTTTCCACAGGCATGTGACACAACGTTCCCAGAACAGCACAGATGCATAGAAAATGTAATTATCCTGTACTCCGAATCGGTGAGATTCCTTGATGCTACATGAAAGGCCAGCTGTGATGAAAGCGTAAATAATAAACCAACCTGGCCCAGATTGTCGAAGTTGTACTTGTGATGGACCCATTTGTAATTGGCGAGCAGGCAGTCGGACCTGTTGGTGATGTTTTTGACGTCCAGGCCCAGGCAGTAGAAGAACTTGCCTTTGAAAAGCTGCCGAGGTGAAACAAACGCACATCTGTGTGTCATCCATAATCACACGTCACATTCCTTTCCCCCCTATCAACCCTGTCAGAGCGTGGTGGGCTTACTGAAGATGCCAGGAAACAGAAGAGTTGAACGGTGAAGATGGATGAGAAAGAGAAACGCAAAACCATGAACATGCACGAGTACGAAAACGAATTAAAGAGGATGGAGAAACCCGCGAGCTACGCTACAGATCGAGTAAGTGCAGCAGAATTTGTTTGGAAGAGAAAGACGGGTGGAGATAAAGGGGATGGCCTGAGAGAAGGGGATTTGCCGGGCGTACCTGAACCCCAAGGATGCCGAAGATGATGAAGAAAGCACAGCAGATAAGCACAATGTTGCCGATGGGTTTCAGAGAGGTGATCAGAGTCTCCACCACCAGCTTCAGGCCAGGAGCCCGACTGATAACCCTGATGAAGCGGAAGAATACCAGGGAGAATTATTCAGAGAGATCAGAGAGAAGCTAAATTGACCCCTGCAATGAAACTGCGAATGCAGAAGCAGTGTAAAAACTACCCAGAGACTAAAGGGCAAATATGCCTCCACATTCAACACTTTTATCCCTTAAAACACAGGGCTACAGTGGCTCGTTTCTGTTTCTATGGTTGTGTATTGTCGGTGCCCTATTTGTCTTAGACATTTCTTATTCGAATTAAGAATTGAAAGTGTCATTGTGAACACACTCAAGCACCACAACGAAATGCAACCTCTGCATTTAACCCATCACACGTGCACACATGGAG
>JBBPDA010000133.1:19524-33749 GCA_037974385.1 Arnoldichthys spilopterus
GGGTCTGCAGTGATGTGATTGGGTGGGATACTGGGGTCTGCAGTGATGTGATTGGGTTGGATACTGGGGTCTGCAGTCAGTATGAAACATGGTGAAATTTCATACAGTCTGCTCCATTTGCAGACACATTATAATGTGAACATTTCACTATTGAAGCTCAAATGCAGCAGTGTGGTCATAAGCAGAGCAGCTTTATTAGAGAGTTAATTGTGGAGCGATCACACACATCGACTTTCATGGTTCACAGTGATACATTGGATAGTGCGCTGTATTGGTTGATGCGTCAGTACAGATCGATTCATTTTTACGCCCCTAGTACTAATGAACTCACTGATAACTTCTAGAACTGAAATGTAAAGCAGCTAGAGTAAAGTACATTTATTTATGTTTTTGTGTGTGTGTGTGTGCATAGTGTTGGGGTGGCTTTATCTCGAGGCCATGGAAAATACTTTTTCAAAGGAAATGTTTCTTTGGAGGCAGGTGAGTGTCTTTCTTTTCTGTTTGTCACTCACTTTTTATTTCACTCAAAGGTCATTATTCACATTAAAGACAGCGAACCCTTTAAACCATGTGTAGTGTTCATGTTTGATAAGTTTTGTGTTTTTTTAGTGTACACATTTTTTTTTTTTTTGTGTAAATACATTTATTTAATTTACATTTGAGTTTTTTGTGATATATTTGTGCTCTTTCAAACTGGAAATTATTACAATGAGTTAGCACTACTGAATTCTGCAGTGTCAGCTTGCCCTCACACAGCCTGCCCGTGAGCTGCTCGACCTTAGTAACAGGAACATCCTCTGAGGGGGAAGTGCAGAGGGAAGGTCAAGAAGCCTGGGTTAAATTTAGCAAAGAAACCAGGCCACCTTCTCTCACCTGCGCATTCAGTTCTTCACTCATCCGCTCATTCACCCTCGCACACTGTTAACTTTCTGACCAACTCTCTGGCCCTTTACATGACTCACTGTCTTTACTCACTCACCCCCTCACACATTCACTCTTTCAGCTCATTCACTCATAAGTACCTTCCATGTGTTGTGAATGTGAATAACTTGGCTTGAAGAACAATGTGTGGGATTTTGTGCTGTGTCAGTAATCATTTTTTGATCACATGTAACACTAAAATCTCACTGTAATGATTATGAGGTAGTGTTCATGTTCATTGCTAATCCATCATGTGTTTTATGCATCAGGTCTCCGTGATCTTGAGCAGCCGGATGTGGCTCTGGCACATGAGTGGTAAAGTTCTTTTTGAAATAAATTACCTAAACCTAAGACTGCAGATGTAGTAATATCGGAATCACCTGCATTAACATCAATACTGATGACACTATGTAGTAGAGCTCTGTTTTATTGTTGATCCTGGTACAAAGAGTGTTTCCCCTTCTGCCTAAAATTAGTAGTGAATGGCTGTTGTTCCTTAAAAATGCTGCTTCTGTGCTCAGGACGATGACATTTTGAAATGTATCTGTTCTCAAGAACATTCTCCATTCACTTTAAATTCTAAAGAATATTCTGGAATTATGAGAACTGTCCAGAAATTTCTAGAATTGTCCCGAACGTTTTTCTTGAATTTTGTTGTCCAGTTGTACTTTTTTTATTTGTACTTGAAATTCTGTTATATTACAAAGAGCTAATTATATTTGTGCCGTTCTCTTACTGACGTTAAGATCAGATCGTTACATTATGTTTGTTGCAACTGCATTGGATGTTAATGTTTGGACCCTCAGGACATACTGCAACACAGATGAGCATCATGAGCATCGTTACCTGACACAGGTTCAGGCCATCAAACTCTACCTGACCGGCCGCAAACCACACCTCAAATGTAAGTGACCCCCAAGAAATCTCACGTGGGTGCTTGGAGTGATTTAGTGATAGTGACGTTTTTAGTGAACCCCATCACACAAAAAGTGACCTTTGCAGTGGGCAGCTATCAACAGCACTCGGGAAGCGGTGTGGCAGGACGGTACCTTGCTCAAGGGTAACTCTCCAATGACCTTCCAGTCCCTAACCACTAGGGCTCCACTGCCCACAAACTAAAGTCCACTTCCTTTGTTACCACGTTTACTCATAAGACTCAATTGTACTTCATAAAGAAAAATGTGTTCTGAAGACACTGGTCTAGAGTGTGAGTATTTGCATGCAAATATGCGTGAACTACAGAAACTAAGTGTGTTGATTAACTTTTACATGAGCTGCATTGTGGAAATGTTGATAAACGTATATGTTAAACTGGTTTAAAACAACTCATTTTGAATTAAACTGCTTTACACAAATAAAAATTTTTCCAAGAACAGTTGAGTGCTGTAATGTAAATGTAAAATCTAAATCTAATTTGCACATTATTGCAACTCTGATTTTATTGAAAAGATGACGTCAGTTGCTGGAGCTTAGAAATGTTTAACTTTGATGTCATTGGTTAGCATATGTTGAGATGGGGCCAAATGTACCACTGTGTAGTATCAGCTTTTTATTATCAACAATCATAATTTCGAAAAAAGAAATGAACCTGAAATGTCCAGTTGTGGCCTTGTATAGGATTACAGCTGCTCACCAGATTTTTTTAGTAGGTGACTGGTCTGGACTGCAGGTAGGCCAGTTTAGCAACTGGACTCCAGAGCCATGCTTTTGTAATACATGCAAAGTGCAGTTTGGCATTGTCTTGCTGAAATAAACAAGGCCTTGCCTGAAAAAGTTGCCTGGATGGAGGCATATGTTGCTCCAAAACCTGTATATATCATTCAGCATTATTGGTGATTTCCTAGATGTTCAAGCTGCCCATACCATCACGAAAGCTGGCTTTCAGACTCCCTTTTCTCTATAGCCTGGTGTCCTAAAACAATTAAAATTTTTAATTTGTCAGAACACAGAATGGTTTTCAGCTTCACCTCAGTTCATCTTTTTTATTGTGTATTCTTTGCATGGTACAGCTTAACTTTTGCAAAAAGTTTCCAAAGTAAAATAAAGTAAAATTTCCAGTTTCCAACAGAATTGTGTCTGTTTTTAGTACAGTACTGGCTTTGGGCCTTGTCCCTTGTGTAGAGAGATTTCTCTGGATTCTCTGAATATTTTAATGGTATTATGTACCGTAGGCGATGAAAATGTTTTGCAGCTTTGGTTTGTACGTTGGTTTAATGTTGAGCCACTCCCCATCCTGACTTCTAAGAAGACACTGCCTCTCTGGCATACTCTTTTAATGCCCAGCCAATTTTTAGCATCACAAAACTTCTCCAACTTCTCCTTTTGTTGACCCTGCCCCAATTTCTTTGTAACATGTAGCTGTGTTAGTATTCTGAACAAAACACTAGAAGACAAACTCATTAACCAGAGTTTAAAACTCCTGTATCTTCAGCCTGGCTCTTTATATAGTACATAGCCATCACTGTGTTCACATTCTGGTTTTGTGCACTTTCTTTATCCAAGTAAAGAGCTTTTTTCTTCTGCCTTTGTCTTCAGCTAATTGCCTTAGTGATCTGAGCGTTGTTCTCATTATGAGCTGATGTAGCTGTCCCACACAGAGTGTCTTTAAGTGTCCATTGTGGCTTGCTGTAGGTGACAAGGAGCTGATACAGCAGGTTCTGGTTGATGCTGTAGTGACTGCACCACTAGAGGCCTACTGGACTGGACTGGCTCTCAACAAGTCTGAGTAAGTGTGCACTTCAGAACATACAGCCACATTACAGAAGCCTACAGCATTCAACTTCTTTCTGTTTGCTTTCTGTTAAAGTGAAAGTGCACAGTCTCTTCCGTCCCCAAATGTAGTAAATCAGCCAAGACATGTGTGGTTTCTTATGTGGGCTTATTCTGTTTTGCCCTAAAGCGACAAAGCAAACTTAGCAAACAAGTAAAGGAAGTTTATTAATTAAAACAAAAAGCTAAGAGGTGCTTATACATAATAGTATTTCATACAGTGACAGAATTTATTTTGCATGGTTTAATGTGAGTGTGATGATTTATGGATGATTGCACAGGGCTAATTGCTGGGGCATAGTGAAAGTGACTGTTTGTCATTGTGAACATACTCAAGCACCACAACGAAATGTGACCTTTGCATTTAACCCATCACACGTGCACACGTGGAGCAGCTGGCAGCTACCAACAGTGCCCGGGGAGCAGTGTAGCGGGGTACTTTACTCAAGGATACCTCATTAGTGCCCAGGGACTCGAACCTGAAACCTTTAGGTCCCAAAGGCAGTGTCCTCACCACTAGGCCCCCACTGCCCAAACATTTTATCTGAACCTTCCACAGGTTCTGCATTTCCAGTTCCCAGTAGAACCCATAGAAGGTTCTGGAAGAGCAGCTTTCCACAGAATCAGTGCAAAATAATCAGAACCTGAGATGCCGGCCCTAAGAGAGGAAATTGGGGCTGCCCCAGATAGCTTCCATTCACTGGTCACTACATTATCCCTGTAGTCCTGATGCAAAACTGAGGGAGAAAACAACAAAAGAGAGAAGGGAAAATGTATTTTTTCTCTAAACTATTGTTTTTACAAGTTAAACTAATACATGAAAAGTTATTGCTGAAGATGGGAATGTTAGTTAAGATTAATTAGCATTTTTAAGGCACAGGTGCATTTGAAACTATAGATATTTTAGAATTTTTTTATGAATTCTTAATAAGTACTTTAGGACAAAACATGCTGTTTAAAGCAACTTGCTAAAGCATTTTGTTATCTGACCGATGTGCAGAAACCCAGATAAAGGGGTGGAGATTGCTTTCCTTGGAACTCGCACTGGCCTCTCTAGAACCAACCTGTTTGTTGCCCCGGAGCAGCTGACCAATCAGTGAGTAGTACCACACATTCAGTGATCGATCCCTGAATCTAGTAGTGCTACACTGTGCAGTACATTTAATAAACTGGGATAAAATATTGTAAAGAATAATGAAAAATATAGGATACCACTGTAAAAGGATACAATACTAGGCATAAATTGTTGATGGTGATATTAACATAATGCTGTGTATTTGTTTTGAGGGACCTGCTGACGGCGGAGGACAATGAGGGGGTTTTTAATGCTGACCATTTTCCATTATGGTATAAAAGAGCAGCTGAGCAGGTTCCCGGCACCTTCGTGTACTCCATTCCTTTTAGTTCAGGTAAGACACACGTGCATGTAAGGATGCTTTCTAGCCTGCATTCTTTCCACTGTAGATCACAACTGAAAAGCTAAAGCTCATTACTACTAATTACTGTAAGATGACATGAGAAACTGATTATGTGAAATGTTACTGCCATTCATTGCTGTTTATGTAGAGAATATATTACATTTCAGCTTAAACCATTAATGCATTTGGCAACAACTTCATTTCATGGCTATAGATTTGGCGCCATCTAGTGGTTGGCAGTGGCTTTTTTTTTATTTGTCATATACAACACCTACAGGTATAGACAGGGGGCTGGGGTTTTGCAGGTTGCTGGGGGCTAAAAGGGATGTGTGTAAGTGTTTTTTTAGCCAGAGAGAATAACAGTAAACTTTTGTGATTTGTGAATACAGCAACAAACTGTGTTCAGAGAAAGTGTTTGCAGTGATTTCCAATACAGAATCTTGTCAGTTTTTAATGCAGTATTGGCTTTGGGCCTTGTGCCTTGTGTAGAGAGATTTCTCCAGATTCTCTGAGAGGATTCCCTAAAATTCTTTGCCGCTTTAGTTTATAAGTTAATTTAATGTTGAAGCCCTCCTTGTCTTTACTGGGCACTGCCTCTCTGGCATTCTCTTTTCAATCATGTCACTGAATATTGCCAATTAACCTAATTAGGTAAAGTTAAAAGGAGAACCTGATTATTTGAAATGTTACTGCTGTTATATAGAGTGTTTATGTAGAGAATGCATTTGGCATCAACTTCATTCAAGGCTATAGATTTGGCGCCATCTAGTGGTTGGCAAGTGTGTGTGTGTGTGTGTTTTTTAGCCCGAGAGAATAAAAGTGTAGTGTTGGCGAGTACTGCCATCCAGCTCCTGGACGACAGGAAATCCCCTATAGCAGCAGGTGAGTGCAGCTTTTTGTTTGGTGGCATCAGTGTCGCCAAATCCTCCAAAACGCCAACAAAGAATGAATCTCTTTTCTCACGCTGTCTGCAGCTGTTGGGATTCAGATGAAATTGGATTTCTTTCAGAGGAAGTTCTGGACAGCCAGTCGACAGGTGAGGCATTAACGCAGATTTAATACACATTTATCCACATCCTGAATGTAGCTCCAAATATGTCGAGATCTCTTTGCAGATGCAGTCACTTTCCCTCATTTCGAGATCTGTCACCTCCAACTAAACATGGATTTAAAGCAGCACTTTTTCATATTTTGTTTCCTAATATACAATTTAACATAATATAATTTTCTTGTATTTTATGCACAGTGTGCATGACAGTGTATATGGAGCACACAGCTTTATGTACAAGACGCTTTATGATATACAGTTCATACTATAGACCATATATAAATTCCCATTCAGACAACATACAGGAAAAGTTGTGTATGTTCTATAGTTTTGTGATACGGTGTTAATAAGAAGTTAATATCAGATTTTGTGTTTTGCTTGTACTGATAAACTGCATCTTACGCCCCTTCTTGGTCTCTAAGATCTTGTGACTAGTTGTTACGTATCACACTGATTTAGGTAGAAGCAAAGGGGTGACTGTTCTTCGCAGTACCTGCTCCACAGTTCTGGAACAGATCAGCTCTTAACCTGCCTGTTATTACATCCAGGCTGAAAACACATTTTTCTTCCAGGCTTTTCATCTATAATCATTTATAGCGCTGTTCAGTAGTAGATGGGTGTGCAAGATCTTTGACAGAGTTGACTTTAATATTTGCTTTTCTGATGCAAAATGTTGTTATGATGTGAAGTGTACGTACAGCAGTTTGGATTACACTCCTGTAGAATGTGCTTTATAGATAAAGTGACAGACAGTGTGCTTTAGCTCTGCTCTCTGTACTACACAGTGCAATGCTCTGGATGGGAAATGCACCGTCAGCTGTGATAACGAGGTAACTTCTCTCTCTCTGTACAGTCTCGCTGGGCTGCTTTAAGAGCCTGATATTTGTCCAAATGCCTGAAACAGTAACATCAAGCACTGAAAAACCTTATCTGTAGGATTCAGAATCAAGTCATGTCAGACTTTATACTTTAACTTACTCTTCGCCAGGCTCGATGCTTTATAATCTTATATTTTCTCTTTCTTTTTTTCTTTCTTTCTTTCTTTCTTTCTTTTTTTTTCTTTCTGTCTCTCTCTCGCGCTCTTTCTTTCTCTCTCTTTTTCTCACTCCCCTATCCTATCCTATCCTTTCTTTACCTTTATTTTCCTTTCCTTGTCTTGTCCTTTCCTTTCTTTTGCTTTCCTTTATTTCCTTTTCCTTTTATTTCTTTTTCTTTCTTTTATTTTCCTTTCCTTTCTTTTTTTTCTTTTCCTTTCCTTTCTTTTCTTTTTTTTTCTTTTCTTTCCTTTCCTTTCCTTTCTTTTTCCTTTTCCTTTTCCTTTTCCTTTTCCTTTCCTTTCTGTCCTATTCTCTATCCTCTATCCTCCTCTATCCTGTCCTCTCATATCCTCTTTTGTCCTGTCCTGTCCTGTCATGTCCTTTCTTTTTCTTCCCTTTCCTTCTCTTTTCTTTACTTTCCTTCCCTTTTCTTTTCTTTCCCTCCCTTTTCTGTCCTGTCCTGTCCTATCTTATTCTCTATCCTCCATCCTCCTCTATTCTATCCTCACATATCTTCTTCTACCCTTTCCTTTCCTTTCCTTTATTTTACTTTACTTTACTTTACTTTACTTTACTTCCCTTCCCTTTCCTTTCCTTTCCTTTCCTTTCCCTTCCCTTCCCTTCCTTTCCTTTCCTTTCCTTTCCTTTCCTTTCCTTTCCTTTCCTTCCTTTCCCTTTCCTTTCCTTTCCTTTCCTTTCCCTTCCTTTTCTTTCCTTTCCTTTCCTTTCCTTTCCTTTCCTTCCTTTCCCTTTCCTTTTCCTTTCCTTTCCTTTCCTTTCCTTTCCTTTCCTTTCCTTTCCTTTTCTTTCCTTTTCTTTCCTTTCTTTACCTTTCTTTTACTTTCCTTTCCTTTCCTATCCTGTTCTGTCCCATTAGGATATTAAATGTTACCTCATTGACAACAATGGGTTTATCCTGGTGTCTGAAGATTACTCTCAGGTCAGTTCACTCAACAATTTTTAAGAAATTATAACAACACGATTTTAATGAGCTAATGAGTTAAATCAGGCCACAAAATGTCTTTCTTTCATGATGAGATAATGAATGCTTGCACCCTCTGCCCCCTGCAGTCTTCATCGTGTGATATACTTGCTTAAATTATCACACAACATTTGTCAGGCACCTCTGTCACACTTGTGAGTAGTGCAGGGCACAGAAAGGCCACTAGTATAGTTTCTAACCATGAAACGTATTTTTGTCTTTAGTGTAGAAGGGAGTAGGGCGTACAGTGTGAGAAAATGCATTAGTCTTTATCACAGGAGTAATGAGCTGCCATGTGGTTTTCATGCTGCTAATTGGGGAGGTATCAGTTTCTATTCCGATAGTGGTAGAATGTTACTGACTGAAACTCGTCTTGCATTTGTCTCTGTTCTGTTCTCTTGTTCATTGCTGGTCTCAAACTGATGCAAACGTGACACCTCAGACGGGTCGCTTCTTTGGAGCGGTGGAGGGAGCCGTCATGAACAAACTGCTACTAATGGGCTCGTTTAAAAGGTACATTGTACAGATGTAAATGCCCCCCCCACACACACACACAGGTTGGTATTGCTATCTTTATGAGTACATTCCACTGACTTCTGTAATGCTGTATTTCAATAACTTACACCTAAACCTGACCCTAACCTCAGTAAACAAAAGACTCTTGCTCTTTTAATTTTTCCTAAATAGAATCTATGGAGAAAACATCACAGTTTCTTGTGAGGACCAGCAATATGTCCCCACTTGTATTCCTATTATTTTGAGGACATTTGGTCACAAAAATGAAATGTAGTGTTAGTTATTATTTAATATATAATCAAGCTAAGTACATATGTAGAATATGTACACACGTAACTCTCGTACTCTTTCAGACACACATGTACACATACTCAGATGTGGCTTAGAGCAGCACTTTTCATACTAAGGCCCCTTTTGTGGATATAAAGTGTCACTGTGACCCCCTTTGTCCCCAACTTGTCCCCCCACATCGCCAGAAACCTGTGTATTGCGGTACATGTTGGTGTTCTCTGACAGAAAGCTTGTTAAGTGGGCACTGATCAACTATGAAGTGTAATTGGCTAGCATGTTCATTATACTTTAATATACATTTTTAACAAATACCACTTTCTAGATACGGCCAAAGCGATTTAACAAACAAAAAAACACAAAGTATAAATGGATTGTCTATTCTTTCACAGCCCCTTTAACACACCACTGCAATAGGACACAGACCCCAGGCTGAGATCCACTAGCCTGGAGTGTTATATGGCATCATATATAGCACACACACACACACACACACACACACACACACACACACACACACACACACACTGCACTAAAGGACTTTCATATGCAATTTAATGTGAATTGAAGATCTTTTGAAAGTGTTTATTTGTCACTGAATGCACCCCATCACACAAAGTGCACCACAGTAAAATGTGACCTTTATGTTTAACCCACCCACACACACACACACACACACAGCCATGATCTCACTAATGTGTTGGTTATTCTCTGAACTGCACAAGTAGTGTAAGTGTGTGTTCTTCTATATGGCAGGATCACTCTGTATGATTACCAGGCCCTGTGTAAAGAGTATGCAGGTAGCAGTGACAGTGCCCACACTCTTCTGGATGTGAGTCAATATACAGGCACTCAGTCTAAATACAGTGCAGTGTATTTGCACAGTCACTTAATACACTGATACACAACACTGCTTTCTTTTTTACAGCCCTTTGCCACTGTGAAGTGGCTCCTCGGTGAACTCATCATGTGAGCAAAAATGTCTTTTCCTCTCAGTTACTGCAGATATAACATTTTCTAACATTTCTGCTGAAAATCTGTGCCCAACTCTTATGGGATGTTTGTCCATCACAGATTCCTCCTGGAGTTTAACTTGTACAGCTGGTGGAACATGGACTCCTCTGTGAAAGGTGACTATTAGAGCACGTGTATGACCTTAAACACACACTCTTCCATCTCTGTTTTCAGAGCAAAACTCTGTGTGTGTGTGTGTGTGTTTAGCGGACAGAGTACAACGGAGGACAATGATGGTTCCGTGTGATACGGAGTACCCAGCCTTTGTCTCAGAGCGAACGATCAAGGAGACGGCCGGCAGCATCGACTGTGAAGGCTGCATGAGGTGTGTTTGTATTGTGTGTGTTTTCCTGGCTACAAGGCTATACATAGATCAGCCATAACATTACAACCACTGGCAGGTGAAATAAACAACATTGGTGATCTCACTACAGTAGCTCCTGTCAGGGTGGTGGGTTAAATTAGGCAGCAAGTGAACAGTCAGTTCTTGAAGTTGATGTGTTGGAAGCAGGAAAAATGGGCAAATTGTGATAGCTAGGCACATCGATATGCATAGGGAGCTTGGGGTCTGGTCCGAGCCCACAAAAACACTCTTGCAGCACAGAACTTTACGATAACAGATAAGAGAAGAACCTTTATTATTTCCACAAGTGGGAAATTAGCTTTGCTATGGCAGAACAAAAGGTAAGAGGTACAGAAGAGCAGGTAAAGCAATAGATACTATGTAAAAAACTATACAACACAATGAGATACAAAAAATAAATCTTTACAAAAAATATAATTAGACATTCGTGTCTGAAATATTCTATATAAACCTATATAATATGTGTATAAGTTGCACCTGTTTTACACGGATGTGCATGCTATGATTGAAGGGTGTCAGAAAACACCCTCAACAAACTCAATATTAGGCGGGTGGTGTTAATGTTATGGCTAATTTTACTAGTTTAGTATAAATAAAGCATATGGAACCCATTATTCAGTAAGAGTTCATTGTGCACATATTCAGACCCTTACAGATTTAGAAGTTTTTTAATAAAAAACTCGATTTAAAATGAATTTGAAAATTTTTTTGTCATTGTGTGTCAGCGGAGCAGCAGAAATATAGTGTGTGGTCTAGTGTGAGGTGTACTGATATACAGATAAACATGGTTCTGAGTACAGATACCTCTCCTTCGAATTAGAACAATAGGAAAGAGGTGTGGGTAATGTGAGAAAGCAGCTCATAGAAGGTCTGTGGTTAAAACTTTAGTACAGGCTCTGAGGTTACTACTACATGTGTGCAGCTGCTGACATTTGACCTGAATTCACACTAGCCATATGAGATCTGAACTTTATCTGTACTGAAGTTTTAATGATAGTTAATGATCATTATAAATCACACTTACTATGAATTATGTATGATTAGAGTGTGGAAGAACTGAAAAATAAATACAAATAAATCTAATAATTAATTAATTAATTAATTACACACCCAATCACACAAACTGCACCACAGCAAAATTTGATTCTTATGTTTAACCCATCCACACATGGAGCATTTCAGCAGCACCCGGAGAGCAGTGTAGCAGAACAAGGGTTCCTCAGTGGTTCCTGGGCCGGAACTTGAACCTGCGACCTTTCGATCACATGGGCAAGCCCCTAACTGTCAGGCCACCACTGCCCCACACTCTGAAGTCTACAGTTATTTCTGTGTTTATTTAAGAGAGAAAATTCACATCAAGGTCTTTAATGACACATTGTCTGCTAAATAACTGTCTCTCTCTCTCTCTCTCTCTCTCTGTCTTTCAGAACATTTGTCATTCAGCAGATACCCAGCAGTAACCTTTTCATGGTGGTTGTGGAAAACAAATGTGACTGCAGTTTGGCTCCTCCAGTCACTATGGAGCCAATCGAGATCATCTATATCCTTCAGAAACACTGTGTAGAGTTAGAATTAACCAGATTGCACATTTTGTTAACACGTTTAACCCATCCCAGCACCTGCCCTCGCTTTCAGTTCTTCTTGTAGTGTGATAGGTTTGGAGAGGGTTTCTGAGTAGTTCTTTTTCACATTGTACTTTGCCTTGTGGTTGCCTGTACGTTTTTTCACACGTGTTTACGTATCAGCTTTAACGTATAAACACACAATGAGTCTCTTAAGTGTGAAAGGCTGAAGTTTCAGAAGGACCGCAAACGCCCAGACTCCTGTCACCCTTTCCATCCTGAGGTTAAAATCTATTTTTATTTATTTTAATAATGCATTTTATAATAAACAGCATGAACAGGGTGTTAGCAGTGTTAGCGAATTCATTTTAACTGATGTTCATGAGCAGCAAGTCAACACACAGTACATACAGACAGATCTCGCCTTATAACAAGCAACACACCAGGAAACCAGAGATACAGAGTGGCAGATGATTTATAAATTGTACATATTTTTTAAGAATGTTTACCAATAAGAAACATAGAGAGTGTGTATATGTCGGTATAGGCAGTGGTGGCCTAGTGGTGGCCTAGTGGTTGGGACGCTGCCTTTAAGACCTGAAGGTCGCCGGTTCGAGTCCCTGGGCACCACTGAGGTTCCCTTTAGTAAGATACCGTCCCACTACACTGCTCCCCGGGCGCTGTTGGTAGCTGCCCACTGCTCCACGTGTGCACGTGTGATGGGTTAAATGCAGAGGTCAGTTTTTGTTGTGGTGCTTGAGTATGTTCACAATGACAAAGAGTCACTTTCACTTCAATTTCAATACTGATGGCTCCTCTAATCTGTGCGTCCTCTGCAGGAGAATGCTATGGAGTGTGGATCAGCTGCGTCTCTTACTCCTACGCTGGTTGCCGCCATCTTCCCCCTCTTTACCATCCTCATCTCCAGGTGACCACTGACCTGACCCATGACTTTCCACCATGATTACTCCTCCTAGCTAATCGCTAATGCCAGACGGGGGGAAATGCAGCTCACTGACAAAATCAGAATCATCATTATGACCTCAAATCAAACCTGCTGACACTTTAGAAGGTGGATGTGAAGCGACTGTTCAAATACAGTGATGATGTTGTTCTCAAAATAAGCCAAGAAACCCACACCATGTGGAGGAATAGAGCTGGGTTTGCAAAGCCAGCGTGCTCATAAGTCAATGCTCGTTGCAAGGAGACGTTAACACATTCAGATCCCGTCTGTGTCCTTCTTTATATTCAAAAGAGCTCAACAGAGAAAACAGAAGGTTTTCAGTTTTTTCATTTTATTCTCATTTGTCTGCCTCTCATTTTCTTATAAGATAGAATTTGAGTAAAAATGAAAATAAGATGCATGAAATGAAAGAAAAAAAAATATTTCACCAGCTCTGTGATTCCAACAGTGATCATTTCATACAGTGTAGAGAGAGCAGTGGGAACTTTATAAGATTGCTTGCTTAAAAACATTCATGAAAAAACACTTCATCCTTTACCTCAAAATAAAAGCCATTTGTTGTAAATAAAAGCATATTTTCCATCAAAGATGACATGCTATTTTTTATGGTGGGGGGAGGGGTTAAGGTGTTTGCGTTAGTCTTTTTGTGATTTGTTTTTGAGTGTGAAGGGAAGAAATTTGGTTGCCTACCTCACCGTAAAGGCTCAATAGGATGTGTTGCTTTTGTTGGTAAGGGTCACATGATGCATCCAATCAGTACATTAAACCTGGGTGGTCAGTGCAGAGTGTGGCAGGTCACAAAGGAACAGAATATGGAGAAATGAAAGTTAGAGGTATGGCAGAAACACATTAAGCCATCAGAAAAAAACAAGCATCGTGGATGTGTCAGCAAGTTTCCCACAAGTTCAATTACCAAACAATATGTAACTGCATGTAAAAATAAGGGCACACATGCTCATGAGTGTAAACAAGTTAAAGCATCAATACTGTTTGTTTTGCAGAATTTACCACTAGAAAATGTAAAAAATTAAATGTATGGCACGTTTTATATTTGACATTTTATTTTACATGTTTTCCAATATGTTCAACTCAAGTAAACAGATCTGTGGGAAAAATTTCATGCAAAATCAAACATGAAATTTGGCAGTGGATATTCACACTTACATACAACTAAACTCAAATAATAATGTGCCCATTTTGACTAATTTGTTGAATGTGGTTTTTATCCAATACCTCTGAGTGTAAGAACTTTTGGCTAAAACTGTACTACTGTACTACTGATCATAGTGTAATATATACATATATACACACATATAATACACATTATATACAGTTACTAGAG
>JBBPDA010000134.1:0-33389 GCA_037974385.1 Arnoldichthys spilopterus
GCACACGTGGAGCAGCAGGCAGCTATCAACAGCGCCCGGGAAGCAGTGTAGTGGGACGGTACCTTGCTCAAGGGTACCTCAGTAGTGCCTGGGCTGGGACTCAAACCTGCGACCTTCAGGTCCCAAAGGCAGTATTCTAACCACTAGGCCACCACTGCCCGCCAATGTACTTTGATGGACTTGTGCTTTCCCTGTATATTTTACTCCTGCTCAAGTATTTGCATTGAAAGTAATGCACTTTTTACTCCGTGACACTATGGTCAATCCTATATTTAACCCTTTGTGGCATTATGTTTTTCAAAACTATTACTGCTTTATTAAGCGATTTCGATTTTCTTTTTAATTCTATATAAAACATTTCCTGAAATTTGTGCTATAATTTAAACTGAAATCTGTGATTCCCTAATTCTCTTGAACTGCTGGGCTGCTGTCATTCCTGTCTAGTATACATACACTGTTGTTGTATCATGTGCAGAACAAGGCCTGGCATTGTTTTGACTTCCCAGGAAATGATGCAATGATAGATGTTGGCTTTTGCACCTTTTGCTGATATCGAGCTGGATCTTCCATCACTTTGGCAGAAAGAACTCAATGTTCATTTTTAAAAGAACTTGGTCTTTTGGTCCATCTGAGATTAGCTCAATCCCAAATATATTGGCAGTGTTTTACACAAAAACATGCAGTCCCTTATGAGGGCTTGAAGTTTTCCAGGCTACAGAAACTTTCTCATGATTCCCTGAACCTTTTCACAGTACTAAGTACTGTAGATGATAAAAGACCTCAAAATGGGGAGCCACAGCCCATCTTTGCTTACAAAGACTGAGCTTTTGATGTTTTCTTCCAATCATGATCCCCTCACCTGTTTCTAGCCCACCTGGTTATTGTTTAATGTTTCAAAACTGTGCATGTTAAAAATTCTATACACTTTTTACTGTTATTTTACCTCTGTCCCAACTTATTTTCAAGTGTGCTGCAGGCATCGAATTTTAAATTTGTTTATATTTCCAAAATTAAATCATGTTTGTCAGCCAAAACACCAAAAGTCATTTCTGTGTACTTTTGCCAGTTAAAAGTAAAAGAAATGTGGTTTAAATAATTCATAAATTGCAGATTTATGTTTTTCTTACATTTGATAAAATGGCCCAACTTTTATATAGATGGGGTTTGTATTTACTAAGCCACTATTAAAATCATAAAAACATTTTTTTCAATAGTTTTTCTTGATCAATTGAGTAAGTTGCTAATTTCATTACAATTTTTTAATTTAGACCTAATATATCCAAAAAAGAGAAGAATAGCACATGAAAAATTTACTTTCTAAGAAGTTCCACAGCAGCTGTTACTTATTATATCATTTGGTAGATCTTTGACCTACTACTTAAGGTAAGGTTACTTTAACTGGTCATTTTCTCACTGAAGTAACAGCGAACTCAGACAAGCAAATGCACAAAGAAAACTGTTATAGAAAAAGGTTTAATTAAGAATTAAGTCTAAACCCCTTGTTCTTTTGAGCCCTTGTTCTATAAGCCAAAGTCTCATCTTCTAACAAGCAAACCTTCAATGCATCCTTAAACTGTGTAAGCTTAGTGGATTATCACAGAACATGCACACAAACAAGCCTGCATTATTATGTACGCAGTGTGGGACAACCTCAGTG
The DNA here is from genome assembly GCA_037974385.1 of Arnoldichthys spilopterus. NCBI lineage: Eukaryota > Metazoa > Chordata > Actinopteri > Characiformes > Lepidarchidae > Arnoldichthys > Arnoldichthys spilopterus. The sequence goes on from JBBPDA010000134.1 coordinate 1,658, forward strand.
GACTCTAAGGACAACAGCAGATGTGCATCTTTCCGTATGCAGGCAGCTTGGAGTTAGTATGCAGCTGTGCAGTGAGGATAATGTAATTCAGTGCTGAAGTGGACCACAATGGACAACACTGTGTCCACTGAGTCCACTGAAGTAAACAAACTTAACAACCTTATTGAATAAAAGAGGACAACTGACAGCGTGCCAGACAGAGCTGATATATGTGGAATTTAAATACAACATACAGTACATATATAAATGGAGAAAAAGAATGCATACTCTTATAGAAAGTGTCCCGTGGGTCTGGTTTGAGCATGTCTGCATTGTGTGCCTCTGGGCTGTGGGCATCCTGCAGAGAGAGCGTGTGACTGGCCAAAGTCTGAGGAATGTGCTTTACACTGTTCATCTTCAGGTTGGACTCATCTAAAGGAGAGATACAAAGAAAAGAGAAATGGTCAGTTTCACCTCTAGTTCACTTCAACACCACTGCCAGTGTATGGCAAGCATGCCTAAATCTGGTCCAGGAAGGCTGGTTTCCAGCACAGTTTGTTTGTTCTCCTTCTCAGATGCACTCATTAAAACTATAAATGAACAGGTTGGAGCAGGTGAGTTGGAGGCAAACTGTTCTGGACACGGCTGAATATGGGCACATAGGCACAGTCAGGCGTAGTGGTGGTGTAACGGATAGGAAGTTGCCTCGTGACCTGAAGGTCGCCGGACCAAATCCTGGACCGGTACAAGTGCCCTAAAGTACATATGAGCAAGGTACTGTTCCCAGGCGCTGCCCACTGTTCCTATACAGATAGGTTAAATGCAGAGGTCACATTGCATTGTGGTGTGTTCACAATGACAAATAATCACTCACTACAAAATGTATAATATAGTATTGTTCATAAAGCTGATCAGCATCATATGTTCAAATCCATAGTCTACTTTTTTAGCGCTGGTTTCCCTGAAGTGTACTGCTACGATTTGTACAGTCAGCTCCATAATTAGTGGCCATGAAAGGTCATAAAAAAATGTCTTTGTCTTTATGGATGATTAACTTCATCTCACACAGAATAAATGAAGCTAAAGAAAACAAAAGACCAGTTATTATGAAAATGGCTGATGTTTCATATACCAAAAATAGCTGCAATTCATTTGCATATGGCCATCTTTCCAACCTGTCATTATACCTTCAAATGAAACAGGCTGTTTTTTTATTACAGTGCCTGACATATGTCACCTCTGTTCTGATTGGCTCTGTTGGTTTTGATTGACACCACCTGTCTAATACTGAGTAGGTCCCTTATGCTGCTGAAACAGTTCTTAGTCAGCATTCACTTTTTAAACCTTCTGTGGGAATAGACCAAACAGGCTAGCCTACAATCCCCACACGCATCAGTGAAACTTGAGTGCCCATGACCATGTTGCCGATCCATCAGTTGTCCTTTCTTCGATCACTTTTGGTAATTAGTAACCACTGCAGACCTGATACACTCCACAAGACCTGTCATTTTGAAGATGCTCTGACTCATCTAGTCATCATCCTTGTCAAAGTAGCTTAGAACCTCATGCTCACCCAGTTTTTCTGCCAGAACTGGCTGTTCCCTTGCTGCCTAAAATTACCCCCCCCCCCCAACAGGTGCCATTGTAAGGAAATAACTTGATAGTCAATGTTATTTACTTCACCTGTCAGTGGTGTTAATGTTATGGCTGATTGGTGTTGTTTGTCATTTAGAAAGCAGCCCAGGCTTAAAAATAAACTTAAGTGGGGACAGAAATCCTGAGGGATGTCAAAAAAAATTAAAACCTCTGGACGTGTTTAATTGTTCCCCACACATCTTCCACTCCAATAACTTCGTTACAGACTGTTCACAATAATAACAGTCTGTCTTACTTCAACACGAGTGAGCGGGGCTAAACTGCTCTAGGTCCAAAGGAAGGGGTGAGATTAAAATATATTCCTGGCTCTGACTACAATAAATTTAAAACTGCCATATTTCCATATATGGACTGCATGAACTGGAGCATAAGTGTTTTATATATACTTTTATTCTTTTATATAAAAAAGGTAACACTTCTATTCATCTATGTAAACCTTTACTTTACAACTGACATAAACCTACATGAGAAATAATAAAGGAAACATGTCATATACATATGTGTTTTTTTGTAGGCAGTGGTGGCCTGGTGGTTAGGACCTTGCCCTTGTGAACAGAAGGTTGAAGGTTGAAGTCCTAGCCCGAGTAGCACTAAGGTACCCTTGAGCAAGCTACCGTCCTGCTACACTCCTCCCTGGGTGCTTTTGGTAGCTGCCAGCTGAACCGCATGTGCATGTGTGATGGGTTAAATGTCGATGTCACATTTTACTGTGTTACACCTCGTGTAAAGTGGTGCATTCACAATGACAAATAAGTCAATTTCACTTTACACTTTCCAAGACAATGTGTGTCAGTGGCCCGAACATTTTCTGAGGAGAAGCTGACAAAAGCAGCAGTTACGACAACTGATACCTGTTGGAATAAGCTTTTATTAATGCTTCACATAGGTTTATGTCAATTGTAATGAAAGGTTTATCAAATGTTACCTTATTAAATAAAACAAAAGATATGACAATTTTCCTTATATTATCCCTTTAAACAGAAGGGATTTTAGTTTTTTAGTGACTTAGTGGTTATGAGATCACCCTTGGGACCTGAAAGTCGCATGTTTGAATCCAAGCCTGGGCACCAGTGAGGTACTCTTGAGCAAGGTACTGTCCCCACATTGCTCCCCGGGTGCTGTTGGTAGCTGCCCACTGCCCAACATGTGCACTTGTGATGGGTTAAATGCAGAGGTCACATTTCGTTGTGGTGCTTGAATGTGTTCACAATGACAAATATTTACATTAAACTTACTGAGACTCTAATTTTGAACTCTGGGAAAGCACCATGTGTATGTTTCAGTTGCAGTGAAGCTTACTGATGTGGAGCTGATCGTTTTCTCTTGTCCATTCTTTAAGATGACCGTCTGCAGTTTAGCCCATGGGTATTGAGGCATGCCCTGGTGTGTGTGTGAGTGTGTCAGTATATTAGGGCTTATCTTTAAGTGTTATGAAAGCTTTCACAAGTGCCCATCTGACTGACTGGTGATGAAAACACACTTGTATCGATTGTCCTCAAGTATGTGTGTGTGTTTGCATGTGCGTATGCTCTGTGTGGTCCTCTCTGAGGGAGAAGTCTGGGTGATTAATGATTGGAACAGCATACTACACTTTAGCCGCTATTCTCTGGGTGAGCGGGGGCGGGCTGTGTTAGCTAATACTCGTCCCTCTCTCCCTCAGCTTGTTAACTTCAGCAAAGATTAAAAAGGAAAGAAAAAAATCACACAAAAAAACAAAAACGATGGAAATAATTTTATAAATGAGGCAAAGAAGGATCGTGGGCATGCACTCGTTATGCTCTCTGGTAAAACCGCGCATGAATGAATGTATGCTCCCTTGCTGATGGAGGGTAATGTGAGGGAAGGGGTGTGTGTGTGTATGTGTGAACATGTGTAAGCACAGATAAGGAAACAATATAAAGGAACACTCACAGCACACAGAAAATCCCGCCTAATGCACAAGGCACAAACTCGTACTGTTTTGTCTCAGTGCAGATATTCACAATAGTTCAGTTTGCATTGTACGTCAATCAGCCATAACATTAAAACCACTGACAGGTGAAGTAAATAGCATGGGTTTTCTCATTACAGTGGCACCTATCAAAGGGTTGGATATATTATGCAGCAAGTGAACAGTCTGTTCCTGAAGTCGATGTGTTGTAAGCAGGAAAAATAGGCGAGTGTAAGGATCTGGGTGACTCTGACAAGGGACTTATTGTGATGGATAGATGACTGTGTCCGTGCATCTCCAAATCGGCAGGTCTTGTGGGTTCATCAGATGCAGTGGTTGATACTTACCCAAAGTGGTTCAAAGAAGGACAGTGAACCTGTAAGAGATCAGGGGTGCCCAAGGTGGAATGAAGGTAAGCCCACCTGATACAATGACATGCTTAGCACAAATTGCTGAAAGAGAGACTATGATAGAAGGGTGTCAGAACATGCAGTGCATCACATGGGACTGGTCAGAGTAGACCCTTGTCTCCTGCCGAGAGCACAACAGATCTCAATGTAAATGACCATCTGTGGGATGTCTAAATTAGTCTGATCCAGGAAGATCCCACCTCGCAAATTACAGGACGTAAAGGATCTGCTACTGATGCCTTGGTACCAGGTACTATGGTACACCTTCAGCTGTTTTGGAAGCACAGGTGAACCTACCCAATGATAGGCAGCTGGTTTAAACATTATGGCTGACTGTGTCTGTAAGTATTTGGTAAGATTTTAAATTAAGTGTTGCAAACTCTTAAACATTGTAAATTTGCTACAGTTCATATTTAACCTATAATTAATATTATTATTTAAAATGTCATTATGTATCAAGTACTATAAGGCTGTACACTAAGTCATTGAGTACATTCAGATATATTATATTTCTCTAAGAAAGGTCATTACACTGAACATGGTGACTGTATTCTGGAAAGTACCCTTTTCCCTTCAGTCTTGAGCTCACTGACCTCCATTGATTTTATTTCCATACTTAGGGTATATAGACTGATCAGTCATAACATTATGACCACTGACAGGTAAAGTTAATAACATTGACTATCTAGTTATTTTATTACAATAGCACCTGCTAGGGGGTGGGATATATTGTGCACTTCCAGCAAGCAGCACTTTGACAAGTCTCTTACTGTGATGGCTAGCATCTCCAGAGCATTGACAGAGCATCTCCAAAACAGCAGGTCCTATCTACCTAAAAAGTGATCCAATAAAGGACAACTTGTGATCGGTGATAGAATCATGGGAACCCAAGGCTCACTGATGCATGTAGGGAGTGAAGGCTAGTCCATCCAATCTCACAGAAGAGCTACTGGGGTTAAAAAAAGTGAATGTTGACACAGTCCATATAGGCTGTTTTGGTGATGCTAAGGGAACAAACACAATATTGGGCAGGTGGTCATTTTGTCAGAAAGAATTGTTACCACATTTTACAAAATTTCCCAACTTATCTGTTGATGCTGTTTATGATTTGCACACAACTCTGCTACTTGTGTCAACTTCTACATAAGTAACACAGACAGTTATTCAAATAGTTACACATTTGCCTAAAGAGTCTCTCACAAGAAGATCTGAAGTGGGGTGGGGGTGGGGTTGTGGGGGGGTGGGGGGTCCATTAAAAGGATTCATGGCTGAAAAAAGTTTGGAAACCCCTGCTATATAGAACCCTTTTTAAAGCCTGTAAATAAGAAAATTTTTCTGTTTGCAAAATGTAATGTCTGAGCTTGTGCCTTCACTGCAGGAAAAGACAGATGCAGAAATTACCAATTACCTGTGTACAAAGAGATATAGGCCGCATCAATGACGTCATACTTCAGGCCGGGCAGAAAGGGCCTCCACTGAAAGAGAGCGAGAAAGAGAGAGAAGCCGATGAGAAAACAGAAATGTCTGGAGTCCTTTATTGCTGTAGCCATTGCAGTGTTCAGTGTTGGCTCCGGCACTTAAAATAGCTGTTAGACAGACAGGCTGCAATTCTTCTAAAGAGGCCGTGCAATTACTACATCACTTCTTCTTAGCCTCGGCACGATCGCATGAGACAGGTCATTTACCAGCTCCAGAACAAAAAACTCTAATTACACTGCCCAAAACTGCAGACTTTAGACACACACACACAATCTCTCTCACCCTTCTCTCTCTCTCCCTTTAGACACACGCCTTGTTCAAAGTCTGGAACGCATCTATTACCATTATACTGCTTTTAGTGTTTGCTAGGTGTGATATTGAGATGGTATTGAAACTGAAGTAGATTAGATGGGGGCGGAAACACTGCCACTGTCACTGATCATGACAGTTGTGTGCACACAGCAATACACAGTGCATATCCCCATCTCAGCACACTGATTGCTTTCACACTCAAACACAGACACACACTCATGCATTTATGCATTTATGCATGCTTGTATGCACAAACAGTGGCTTGACTAATGGACAAATGTAGATGACTCCTACTATGCTACAGAAAAAATGGTGCCTGCAGCTTAGCTGAGCTATACTAGGTCAAATTGTCAATATGTTATTGTTATGCTGTAACGTTTTTCTGTGCATGCCATGTGTACAGTCAGGGGTGTGTCTATGTTATTTGGGCAGTATCCTAAACATTTTTTGAATAGATCTATTCTGGGATGAAAAATGACATACTCATATTCAGTATGGATACATAAGCAAAATCAGTACATCCATTTTAATAAAGGGATTGCCAAGTGCAATATTATTAGTATTATCTACTTGATCTTTCAATGCTTCTTTGTTTAAAGACTCATTAATACACAACAATGGATTCCCTTTCCATTTTTTTTTGCTGGATGTTGTACACTTTATACACTGTACACATATAAAAACTATGCTGCAAAAAAACCCCTCCTTTTGGAATTTGTTGCTCATATTATGCTACAAAATCCAGCACATTTACATCTGCCTGATATGACAGTAGCATTGTAGCCACGCCCATTTACTAGGAAGTTAAACGTGTTCCGGATTTGAATGATTGTTGAATGTGGTACAATACAATGAAACAATCAGAATAATAAAAAAGTAGGAAAATACAGTTAAACAAACAGCTTGTTCATATATATTATATATATATATATATATATATATATATATAATATTAATGAAAGATGATGTAAAAATTACTACTCATGGAATTGAAACACAAGTCAAACTCCTGTATGGTGACAACCCCAGTATTATCATGCTTATTTTCTATTTTTATCCATTAACCATTGCAACTCAACACATTTTTAAGCTAAATTAGGAGTATAACATTTATTTTTCCTGAGCGGTGTGGATATAATGCAGTGCATGTGGCCTAATAGAGAATGCACAGTAATCAGTGTGTGAAAACTGATGAATGTAATGTGGAACCAATTTTCACAAGCGCAAGTTCCACCCGGAAAGCTCAGCAACTTGCCATTCTAAGCTTAACTCAAGCCGATTGAAGTCTGACTCAGTCACACTATGTCGAGTCCAAACGACACACAGAAGCTCGCATGCTTCTTTTAAATCAGCCCTGGAAAATGTTGGGTTCCCAGTGAACTTTTACAGCAATGAAAAGCACAATCATTTATCCAATACTTGAATGCCAGTGTGGACAGGGCCTAAATTATCAATTTATTAAATATAGTGATGCTACAGTGCTTGTCATATTGCCTGTTCTCGTGCTCAATACCACCCGCACCCCTCAACATGCATACACAGAGCCAGACAGATAAGCACACACAGATACACCAACACACCCTAACACACACAGAGTGAAGTCAGTAGCAGGGTGTGTTTAGTATTCTCTCCATTGTTCTGCACAGCTTGTGTTTCTCAAGGTCGGTTCTGCCTTTCGGGAATTGATGGAGTGCAACTGCAGCACAATGTCAGGATCTGAGGCCCAGGGACCCTTACATGGCCTTTACTTGATACACACATATATACTTGCACACATACACATACACATGCACACACACACAGACACATACACATTTAGTGGCATTAAGGCCCACAGGCGCACCCATGTACTATCCTGCTGAGATTACAGTATAAGAGTGCAAGGCTCAAACTCAGCATGGAACATAAAACACACCCTACAGATGATGCATGATCCCGCCTTGTGCTACTAAAAACCACGCTCCTGGGGAACTGCAGTGCAAGCATATGTCATGTGATCTGTAAGGTGAACAGTCCTGAACTGGATTTGACTCTATCTTTCTACCACATCCCCATTATTGTGCCACATTATATACACTATATGTCCAAGTATCCAGTAAGAGTGTACATCACAAGTTTCATCGTGATTCGATTTCACATTGATTATTTTAGCCAACGATCCAATACATTTTTGATACCTTAACATTTGCAGTGATGTGATTCAGTTTTATGCAATTCTGTAATTTTGGTTCAATACTGGGGTCTGCAGTCAGTATGACATATGATGAAATTTCACAAAATCTCCAAACATTTCCATGAATTCACACATGCAAACAAATTATAATGTGAACTTTTTATTATTGAAGGTCTAACACAGTAGTGTAGTCACAAGCAAAGGGACTTTGCCAGTATAAAACTAAAATTAATTGTTGAAATTAACACATCAATTTTTATGTGAAACATTGATACATCTGATCAGGTGTTATTTTGGCTAATGCATTCATACAGATCGATTTATTGTTACATCCCTTGGATCCAGATACCATTTCTAGTAAAAGGTGCCTTGTGCGTAGGACACCATGGCTAATGCCAAGCCTTAGCTAAAGAAGTATAAAGCCCCCAGGGTTTAGCTGCAGTTCTCTTGAGCAATGGAGCACCATGCAATACCTGTGGCATGAGTAGCAGTGGCTTTTGTGATCCAGAACTAATCATCCAATATCAGTAGCTGACACAATGTGATAAAATGCTCATACCTCATATCTAGTATAAAGCCACAGTGCTACCATGTCTTCCCTATCACTATATAAAGCAGCTCTATGCTGCTGTTGTTGTAAGTTGTACTGTGAATTTGTAAGTGAGCATGCACATATATTTACGTGTCTTTTTAGCTTCAGTGTCTTTACAATTCTGAGAGTTCCTTTGCTAGCTTAAGTGAACCAATTTTGTTCCATAAAGAACTGTTTATAAGATTGTTCTTAAATGAACCACTTTTGTAAATGAGACCAGAGCATGAAGAATCTTTTTAACATTTAAGTGCCCTAAGTACCATATAATGTCTAAATCTATTACCTTGAACTGTATACTGATCTGTATACTATTCGGACCCCTTTCTATCAGAGTCAGAATTCATTTATCAGAGTTATTCACAGTAGCTCTTCTGAGGGATCAGACAAGACTGGCTAGACTTCACTCTCCACATGCATCAGTGAGCCTTGGGTGCCCATGACCTTGTCACAGATTCACTGGTTGTCCTTAGTAGGATCACTCTACTAACTACTGCTTGCCTGGAATGCTCCACAAGACCTGCCATTTTGGAGATGCTCTGACTCTGCTCTGATGTCGTCCATCCATCACAAGAAAGCCTTTGTCAAAGTGGCTCAGATCCTAACATTTGACCATATTTCCTGCTTCCAACACATCTTCAAGAACTGACTGTTGACTTGCCACATAATATATATCCCAAAACAGGTGCCATTGTGATTAAATATCTACATAGTCAATGTTATTCACGTTATCTTTCAGTGGTTCATATTACTGCTGCCTGGTGTATATTCAAGCCGAACTCCATTAAGAATATTCTTATGTAAAAATGCAAACATGATATAACATAGGTTAAAAGTTTGAAATCCGTCAGCATTTCCCACTTACTGCAGATCTCTCCAGTTTGAACTTCTAAAAGAAGTTTGGTAATGCCTTACTTTACTCTTTTCTTTTTTGTATTGCTGTGACTAAGTTGTACACTCCTGTGACCAAGTTGTATTGAATGCCCTGCTGTGCATAAGTTGGGAAATGCAGCATTTTTACAGGCCTTCATCTCAGCAAGCCCTGCTATTCATGTCTACTGGTTCAAACACAAACAAGGACAAATGGAAACGCAGGGTTTGACAGGAACCATCAGGCCTACAAATATGCCAGTCCCTACACAACACACAAGCTTCTGTTCTGCTAAAGTGCGTGTTGCAGGCATTGCATCAGCAGCACCCACGTTTCGTCAGTCTGTGCTTTCCCATGCCTCTTCTGAGAGAAAACAAAGGCCCTCCATTGCAGCTCCACACTGCTTCTAGTGAACATCTGCTTTGTCCTTATTGGTTGCCACTGGATATCTCATGTTGCTATACTGGACATCATTGAATCAGGCCAAACTGTCCTTACATGGAGCAGCGAGAAGAATGGTAATGCTTTTTTATATGACAACATCACCATAGTGTAGGACACCAAGGGGAGTTTTTTCAGAGGTAGCAGATGCATCTGACCGAGCACAGACAGTTGGACATACAGCTCTTGCAGCTTCAGGTTCCTGCAAATTTTATGGTATATTTATATTTGATGTTCCTTTATGTTGTTCTTTTAAGACCCATGACTTCTTAATAAAAGAGTTGAGCTTCCTTTTATTTACGTGCTTTTGCCACAAATATAATTGATAAAAATACACTAATTTTACTTTCTCTTCCAAAGTCTAACAACTGCGGACAATAACCGTGATGAGCTCAGAGATTTGTGAGTACCGCAGTGATTATACACTGATCAGCCAGAACATTAAAACCACTGACAGCAGGAGTGAATGATATTGATTATCTTGTTCTCTTAATACATTGGCATTTGCCAAGGAGTGGGCAGTTTTAATGTTATGACACTTGAGGGAAATACATGGGTATATAAACTAAATATTACATTTTGTTAATTTCAGTGCTGAAATAATTTTTTGATATGAGCAAGGTAGAAATAGGTAGAAATACCCAGGTAAAATTATTTCAGTAAGCATAAAAGTAAACTTCTATAACTGTGAATCAATAAAAATATGAAAGCATCTCATTTTACAACTCATAGTAAACGTGTGGCCAGCTGTTGTAGGTTAACAGACATCTGGTGCTACATTTCAGGTACAATTCTGTCAATCCTCCTAGCTTTGGTAACCCACTGCACATTATGCAAGACAGGAGCATAAGTAGGCCAAGCTTTCTGTAAGAAAGCTGCTGTTGATAAGGGATTGCAAAAAGAGAAAAGGCAGCAAAAAGACACTCTTAATATAGGAGTTTGTTGAATAAATGATTTCCTGTGTTTGTCATGGATAATTAGGAGCTTTCCTTTTTTTGGTCAGAGAGAGATGGAGCAAGTAAAGCCAATGCCAATTTTGTTGGTCCTTAAGGAGGGCTGGAAACACTTCCTTTGACTCTGAGATTCCATGCATTTATTCATTCCCACACCCCTCATGTCTTTGAACCTCCTCCTCCTCTTCACCGCCCTTGTTACTGGAGATAAAAAGCAGCCTGGTGCAGAATTCCTCCATCTTAGACCGTTACATGAGGTTTGTGTGTGTTGCAGCATTTAGCCTTTTAGCTTATCACTGATGGTGAACGCTTTTGTCTTGAGGGCTAAGGCTGAGGGTTATCTGTAGCTCCATGAACTCTCTCAGAGGGAAGTAAATCAGTCCAGCCTGGGTGTACACCTGAGAAAGCTACTAGCAATTCTTCACTTCAAGGTGAGCCATTCCCAGTGGGACAAATCAGAACAGCCATACAGATCATGTCGAATCCTGGTAAACTTCACAATTAAACTCGTTTTTCAACAAGCTTTATGAAACAACTGCAAAAATCCCATTCAACCTAATGACAAATTGAAGTGAATCTACCTACAGTGTTGTAGCTTTAGTCATAAAAAAATATTTGGAGTACATTATATTTTCATACCCTCTGTTCTTGCTTTAATAGCTGCACAAAGTGGGGCAGTGGTGGTGTAACGGTTAGGGAGCTGCCCCTGTGACCTGAAGATCACCAGTTCAAATCTCAGACTGGTACAAAGTACCAGTGAGGTACCTATGAACAAGGTACCATGCCCAAGCATGGCTCCCAGAGCACTGCTCATATCAGCTTTCATAGATAGGTTAAATGAAGAGGTCACATTTCACCGTGATGCACTGTGCGCTGTGTTTGTGCTGTGTTTGAATGTCGAATAGTCACTCAAAAGTGATTAGCCATAACATTAAAACCACCTGCCTAATATTGTATAGGTCCCCGTTGTGCCTGCAAACAGTTGTAGGGATCTGGCACCAAGCCCTCAGCAGCAAATGTGTAAGTTGCAAGGTATCACCTCCATAGATGGAACTAGTTTGTTCAGCACCTTCTTCAGATCCTGATCAGATTAAGATCTGGGTAATCTGGAGCCCAAGTCAACATCTTGAACTCTTCATGTTCCTAAACCCATTCCTGAACAACGCTTACAGTGAGGCAGGGTGCATTGTCCAGCTGAAAGAGAGACATGACATTAGGGAATACTTTTGCCATTAAGGGGTATTCTTGGTCTATAAGCAATGTTTAGAAAGGTTTTACATGTCAAAGTAACATCTTAGGTTTTTCAGCAGAACATTGCCCAGAGCATCATACTGTTCATGCTGTTCATCATGCTGCCTCCACCAGTTTGCCTTCTTCTCACAGTGCATTCTGGTATCATCTGTTCTCCAGGTAAGTGACACACAGGCATAAACCTGCCCACATCATTTGCAGTAAACACACCAGATCAGACCAGGTATACCAACCTTCGCTCTGCACACATAAACAAGCCTTAGGTGCCAGCGACACTGCTGATGGTTCTCTGGTCCCCTATCTTTGACCAATTTTTGGTAGGTACTAACCACTACATACTGGGAACAACTCACAACACTTTCCCATTTTTCCTGCTTCCAGCATATCAACTTCAAGAACTGACTGCTTAATATATCCCACTCCTTGTGGGCATAGTAATCCTGGCATTTATTCTTTGTAGGTTTTCAAGCTTTGCTTTGTGAGTTCCCTGGCTTCAAAATCAAGTACAAAGAAATGTCCAGAAACCTGATTCCTTGCCTGACCTCAATGTCCATGATCCACTGGTTCTTTGGTAAGTTCTAAGGATCACTGTTGAGTCCAACTGCCTTTAATTTAAATAGATAATTACTGTTTTAAGTGTTTAAAACCCACTTTTGTAGTTTTCCCTACTGAAAGCAGTAATGCATAAAGCATGTTTTGCCACTCAGTCAAACAAACAGTGTCAATGCATACCTTCTATAAAGAAATGGTCTATTTAGGGTTGACAGTTCAAATAGTTTTGATGATTCTGTAGACAAATGTGCAAATTACTCTTTGGCTGAATATTAAATGTAAAGCACTTGGGTGCACAGGAATTCTGCAGTTAATGAACTATGAATTAAATAATATAAACACAGTTGCACTTTTGTAGAGAATGTCTGAATAACAACTCTGGCTTTATTGGTTCTATCATCTGGCCTGAAAATAAAACCTAAGGGAAACAATGACAACTCTACTTTTACATTCATTAGGGCTGGTGATTAAGCAAATTAACACAGCTTTTCTGTTCATGACATTTTCAAAAACAAAGCCAAAGGTAAGCAAATTGACATCCAATTTCATCATAATGTGTTACACAGAAGCCCACTGCAATAAATGTAAAAAAATGACTAGAGTTAACACACAGACTCCCAGCCCAACTTCTGAAACCAAAACTATATTCTATAAGTGCAATCAACCTCTAGCATGTGACCAGCACAGACGCTGCTGTAATTACAGTGCCCTTGAAACCGAGGCCTAGCTGTGTAACTATAACTGCTTCTCTCCACTCTGCCTAAATGGTATCCAGCTGTCACAGTCGCACTGCTTTAAGGCAGTTCTATGAGAAGTGAGATGAAGGTTAGTTTTACCTCATCATTAATAATTCATCAAAGAGAGATTTTTGCAAAGAGCTTAAGTGATCCGTGTGTTGATTTGAGTATACAAATGAGCTCATTTTACACCAGTAGGTCCACAGGGAAACACGAACAGCAGGGAAATTCTGTTGACCTGAACACTTACACATCCTCTTGTGTCTTTTCAACCGTATGAGCAGGCTAAGCCCTGCTTTCTCTCCTGCTTTAGGCTTATTTTCATAGAAAATATAGCAAGAAGCATATCAAACATACATGCTGCAAATACTGTGAAAGTGTTAGCTAAAGTTTCTTTACATTTAAAACTGATGGTAATAACAAATAACAGAAGAAAACAAAGGTCAAGACCTTTAGTTCTGCAATTTTCCATTTATATTGACACGCTGACAATTTTTTCACTGAATTATATACCACATAAAATGCCCTGGTGTGTTGCATATTCTAGTGCAACTGTAGAAAAAATTGCAAGCCAAGTTTTGTTCTGTATAAATTGTGTTAACAACCAGGATGTGTACCATACCTATTCTTAATCCCCCCCAACACAGCAGACAGATGAAAAAGACAAACATGACAGACGTTAATAGTAATACTACTGAATTATAAAAATGATAAAGGGGTAGTTGTACTACGTCCCCTGTGAGATGCCAGTGTAAACATGGTATGGCCTGGGCCATGCCCCCAACCAAGGCCACAAAGCAGAGCCCAAAATCATTAAGGGGCACTAAATAGTCTTACTTCTTGAGTTGGACTTTGTGTTCTTTTCTTCCCAGTAACCAAGGCTTGCTCATCACATTTTTTGACTGATTACCTGGTTTTGAATTATTTCTGCCTGTGCCCTGGACACTGATCTTTGTTTTGCCACTAGAAAGTCTGCCTGTCTGCCCTTTTATGTCCTCTACTTTGTTTTTGATGTTGTTTTTGCTTGTGATCTACTACTTTGCATTAAAACCTTCCTCTTTTATACATGTGACTGTGTCCAGCTCATTGTTAAGAGGATGAATTTTCCACTCATCCCTGATGGCCCATGGTGGCTGGTGGTTAGGGCTGTGTGAATAGAGAGTCACAGGTAACTTGTTACTGCTCCACATGTAAATGGGTTGAATGCAGAGGTCACTTTTAACTGTTGTTGTATTGGGGTTGGGTATAACTGTTGGGTATTCATTATGTACAAACACCACTTTGTGTGATGAGGTGTGTTCATAATGACAAAACGTTACACTAGCTCAATATTCACTATTGAAGGGACTCAAATGCCATTATGGCTAAATGGGTATTATTGCACTTACTGTGGCAAAGGTGTAGGTCTGCTTTATGATTTTCTGTGTCTGCTCAGGAAAGTGAATTGATTGTTTATAACTAATAATAATTACAATGCACATGTCTTACATCACTGCATTACTGTAATACAGAATACAGAGCACTTTAAATGTGGCTCAGCCAATCACAACTGTAGAACTGAACCCACTTATTATCAGTGACTTTCCCTTCCCATTAGTCACTAAACACGAACATCACACATGTTTAAAAGGGAAACTCACAAACGCTAAACTCTTAGATAGATAGATAGAACTGTTTTTTCCATTTTTTTTCCTTTTCAGGGATAAGGTGATTCATTTTAAGCTCAGGTTTTCTATTTCGGTACTTCGTGCATTCTTCCTGTCACAGCCATTCGACCTCATTCACGCACGGTTGGTCTAAATGCAGGGTGCAGCTGATAGGTTTCCTATTCATTTTCTGTCCAATTCTCCCTTTCGTTGCCTCTTATCCTATCTGTCCCTTCCCTCACCCCCCACCAACACCCCCGCCGCCCATCTTTTTCACTAACAAAAGTATGGACGTATGCTCTTTATATTCCTCTGGGCAGAGCATGGATATAATAATCAGGCTATCAAAAATCACTGTGCCCGTTCAAGGATGCAGTTATGTTGCGAGCGACCGTATCAATAAATGCATTTTTATGGGTCAAGAGTTATGAAGGCAGTTGTGAGGCACATTTATAAAGACCCTATTCTGTTTGGGTATATACACTATGAATGTGTATCGCAAGTTGTGTATTGCAGTGGAGCAGTAACTCAGCTCAGGTCATTACCAGGAGTGAGTCAGAAAGTGTTTTTTTGATTTACATCAGGGTCTTCATGACAAATTTAAACTCTCTTTTTTTCTGAGGCTAAATTGCCTCCCATCCGCAACTTACTGATTCAGTGTCTACTTTAAATAATGCAGTTTAGAAGTGAAAGAGAGCAAGCAATAGAGAGAGAGAGAGAGAGAGAGAGAGAGAGAGAGAGAGAGAGGTGAGTGGGGGGCATGAGAGACAAAGGGAGACACAAGAAGGTAGGAATAGACAGACAAAAAAGAGAGAGGAAAAGAGAGGGGGAATAGAGACTCTGAAACATAATGTAATAGAAAGTGAGGAAAACAGAAAGCGAGGAAGAGAGAAGAGAGGGAGAAAAAGAAATGTGAGACAGAATGACAGGGAATGTCACAGAAACCGAAAGAACGACAGAGATGGACAGAGAGACATAGAGGAAAGAATGGGGATGAGATAAAGACAAGGGAGAGAGAGAAAGTGCCTGTGAGAGAGGAAGAGTGAGTGAAACAGCATGAGAGAGAGTGTAAGGGAAGAGAGAGAGAGAGAAAGAGAGCAATTGAGAGAGTGAGAGAAAGAGAGAGAGAGAGAGAGAGAGAGAGAGCGAGAGAGAGAGAGCAAGAAACAACCAAATGAAGCGATTGCAAGAAAAAAAAACAGAAAATCTCAGAGCGCTCAGGTCATGAAACGCTCAGCGCTGTGTTCTGTTCATTTCATTGTTAGCTCGTTAGAATGAATAATATAATAACTGCAGATGGGTAAAGTCGTCTATACCACACGTTCCTGTTGAATGCATGGAAATAATAAGGTGCAGCAGTCTCTATAGAAATCTCTCAAGACCGCTTTAGTGCTTCAGTGCCTCAGTGCTTTTTCAGGCCTTACTCTCTTAAAAATAACATTGCTAAAAATGTTCCTTAGTGCTCTGTCATAGAACATGAGTCCCTGAAAACCTTTTAACAGAAGTTGAAAATTCAGGTGCAGTATGTAAAAATCCTCTCCAGGACTTTATTCCAACTGCCTTGGGTGTTCAGCTCAGATACTGGAGGCCCCCTGTCCAGCACACTGTAGTAAATTCCCTCCTTAAACAGACCTACTACATATGGCAATTAACAGACGAATTGAAGCAGGTCAGGGGCGCTCCCAAATTGCTGTTCAGATTAGATGTCTCCCATTCAATGCGCTTGGAGGGGAACCCTGACTACCAATTGGGCTAGATCAGCTACCCATATTGGCCAGCACTGCACTGAGTAATGAGCCACCCTAACAACACTGAGAATGCAAAACAAATTGTGCTCTCTTGGACCCCCAGCCATTCTCTCAATTACATTTACATTTACATTTATTGATTTGGCTGACGCTCTTATCCAAAGCGATAAAAATTAGTGAAAAACTTTCAATGAAGTTTATAGACAATTATATTTACATACAATTTAAAAATTCTCATACCAGTTAAAGGTTTTTCCAACATACTTTTCAAAAACTCATTTTTAGGAGCGATGTCACATACAGTAAAAAACACATCTGATGTATTTTCAGTGGGTGGTTCTTTAAAGAACCATTCTTAGTTAATGAAATGTGTGTGAATGAGTGTAAAGAACCTTTAGAAGATATAACTTTAAAGTTCTATATCAATAAAAAATTTCCCCTAGAACCACATGTCAGTGGACCACGGATGTGTTAAAAACATTTCCTTTTCATTTTTACAATCAAAGCAGACTGGTGTCAGTCTTGCACTGGCAAACTTACCCCAACCTCCACATGGTCTGAGCCCTTGTCATCCTGCTTGTGCAAAATTTCAAAGTAGTAGCGCCTGGAGGACATCAGGCTGTACAGAAGGATGAAAAACAGGGCAGAGGAAGAGGAAGAAAAGACAGGAGAAAAACACGTCAGTGCAGAAGAGAAGTGAGGGAAAGCAGGAGTCATAAAGGTAAGGAGATAGAGGACAGTGCTGAAGGTTCTTCTCCGGCTCCATATGAGAACACATGCTGGGTTAAGTACTCTGTCAGAAACAGCATCTCTAGGGAGCCATGACACAAAGCACAGCGGCACAACCATCTGCTCCACACCCTGCTTTCTCACTGGGACAGGGATGTGGTCTGACTAGAAACCCCTCCTGATCACAAGCATACATGGAGGAACTCCAGGGAAAACAGACAAAACCAAGAGAATAAGCTAGCTAGACAGGTGCTGAGTAGCTTCAGTTTTCTACAAGGTTGCCGATTAATCGATCAACTTGCTAAACATATAGAAATGTATAGTGTAACAGACATACTGTTCCTGAGAGTTTTGGGTATTCATTATGTACAAACACCATTTCTGGAAGAGATGAGACATTTTGTAAAATGCAATGAAAAAAGTAATCTGCAATTTTAATAAATCCCATTTCCAGAAAAGTTTGGACATTTTCCAAAATGCAAAAAATCCCAAACTATCTGTGATATGTTAATTCACATGAACCTTTATTTAACAGACAGAGCTATATATGTTTTTTCATTAATTTTGCTGACTAAGACATTTGTTGAAAGTTTGTCACATCACCAACATGGGTTTAGAAGACTCCACATTGGTAGCAGGTAAGGTATCATGATTGGGTATAAAAGTAGCATCCATCAAAGGCTTTGCAATCAAGGATCAAATGAAGTCAAGTCAAGGAGGCTTTTATTGTCATTTCACCATATACAGTTCACATAGTACACAGTGAAACAAAACAATGTTCCTCCAGGACCACGGTGCTACATGAAACACAGGACTACAAAAACTACACAACTGACAACATAAAGTGCATTGTGTGCAAGGATGTGCAAGCATTGCAGGACTGTTCAAAGACAGACAGGTACAAACAAAGACAGCAACAGCGACCAGTGAACAGTTATGGGACTACCAGGTGCAAAGTATCAGGATGTGCCAAAAAAAATGCAATAATTTGATTGTAAACAATGACACAGGGAGCAGGAAGTGTGTAGTGGCATAAAGTTAAATATTTGCAAATAAATATAATGTTTAGGACTATTTAAGTGTGTGTGTGTGTGTGTGTGTGTGTGTTGACAGTCCCTGAGTGTTTAAGAGTCTTATTGCCTGGAGGATAAAACTATTGCACATTCTGGTTGTGAAGGCCCGAATGCTTTGGTACGGCATGCTTCCAGATGGCAGGAGGGAGAACAGTTTGTGTGAGAGGTATGTTGGGTCATCCACAATGCTGGTGGCTTTGCAGATGCAGCGTGTAGTGTAGATGTCCGTGATGGAGGGAAGAGAGATTCTGATGATCTTTTCAGCTGACCTCACTATCCGCTGCAGGGCCTTGTGTTCCATGACCATGCAATTTCCAAACCAGAGATGCAGCTACTCAGGCTGCTCTTAGTGGACCCTCTATAAAACATGGGTTCGGTGATGGATGACGGGCTTTCTTGGCTTTGGAGCTGGTCTTCAGGGACCAAGTGAGGTTCTCTGCCAGGTGAACATCAAGGAATTTGGTGCTTTTGAGGACCTCAATGCATGAGCTGTCAATGTGTAGCGGAGAGTGGTCACTTCCTGAAGTCAACAACCATCTCCTTTGTTCTGTCAACTTTGCACCAGTCTGTTAGCTGATTCACCTCCTCCCGTCATGCTGACTTACAGTTCTTGCTGATGAGACCCACCACAGTTGTGTCATCGGCTAACTTGATGATGTGGTTTGAGTTGTGAATTACTGCACAGTCATGAGTCAGCAAAGTGAACAACAAGGGGCTGAGCACACAACCCTGTGAAGCACCAGTGCTCAGTGTGGTAGTGCTGGAGGTGTTGTGCCCAATTCTAACTGACTGAGGCCTCTTAGTCAGGAAGTCCAGAACCCAAATACACAGGGAGGTGTTCAGGCCCAGCAGGCTCAGCTTTTCAGTCAGGTGTTGGGGGATGATTGTGCTAAATGCTGAACTAAAGTCTATGAACAGCATTCACACGTAAGTGTCCTTTTTGTCCAGATGTGAGAGGGCCAGATGAAGGGTGGTGGCTATTGCATTATCTGTTGAATGGTCTCGGCGGAACGTGAACTGCAGGGGGTCCAGTAAAGGAGGCAGCAGGGTGTTGACGTTCCTCATGACGAACCTCTCAAAGCACTTCATGATGATGGGAGTGAGTGCAATGGGATGGTATTTAATTGGGGCAGGGCACTGGAGACTTCTTTTGCACCGGTCGTAGTCTTAAAGCATGTTAGAACAGTGGCGTTGCTCAGGGAGAGGTTGAAGATTTTAGTTAGAACATCTGCCAGCTGGTCTGCACATTCCTTAAGTACCCTGCCAGCAATGTTGTCTTGTCCAGCACCATTCTGTGGGTTGACTCTGCGTAGAGTTTTCCTCACATCAGCTGTGCTCAGGCACAATACCTGGTAATTGGGAGGAGGGGTGGTCTTCCTAGCTTTCACGATGTTCAGTGCCTCAAACCGTGCGTAGAAGTTGTTCAGCGCATCTGAAAGGGAGGCATTACCATCACAGGCAGGTGTTGTTGTCCTGTAGTTGGTAATAGCCTGGATACCCTGCCATAGGTGCCGTTTGTCACCGCTGTCGCTAAAGTGGCTGTGGATCCTCTGGGCGTGTGCACACTTTGTTACTTTGATGGCTCGTGATAGTTTGGCCCTCGCTGCTCTTAAGGCTTCTTTATCACCTGCTCTGAAAGCAGTGTCCCAGGCCTTCAATAGTGCATGCACCTCTGCAGTGATCCACGGCTTCTGGTTGGGGCGTGTGGTGATGAACTTGGAGACAGTGATATCATCAGTGCACTTGCTGATGTAGGTGGTCACCAATGCTATGTACTACTCCAAGATAGTGCAGTTATCGGTTGAGCACTTCATGAGTGGTCTCTATGCTGGAATTAGCATAACAGAGAGATGGTCTGAGTGGCCCAGGTGGCCTTTGTCCTCGCACAAAGCTTCAAGAGTGCCTCTTCCAGCCAGTGGCACCAGTAGCTGAGTCACGTAGTCACGTAGCGACGCCAGCAGGTCATCTTTGAGACGAAATTTGGATTGGTCTCTGTACAACAACAACCATGCCTGGCAATGACTCTGACACTCGTTCTGGTGTCCATTTAATGAGTTTGGTTGCACTGAGACACAAAATAGCACAAATTAGCACCATTTTAGTCCGGAGAGGCCGCTGCGCACTGCTGCCATGCTGCCATCTTATGGGTCATGGCCCACCTCTTTGTGCCAAAATTCATGATAGAATTGTTAGTGTGTTCAAATTGAATTTTTTTTAATTGCAGAGAATTAAGATCTTTCAACATCTGCAGTACATAATACTATAGTTATGTGAGTCCACACTTCAGCTTGTTTTTGGAAAAAACAGGCATCAATTTCTCTGTGGCAGAGATGAAAACAACCATGCAGATTGTCATTGGTGAAAGGTGTAAAAGCCAGCCTCTGTGAAAGCATGGGTGACTTCCATGCTTATTTCAGCAGGACAGTGCCAGACAACATTTTTGCAAGGGCTTCAACAGCATGAAGTGCATGTGCTTGACTGGACTGGTGCCAGTACAGATCTGTCTCAACAGAACAGTCAACTCAGTTCATAAACAATTAAAAAGTGATCTTTAAAAAATAATATGATGTAACACAATAGTAAATTTATATACATTTACATTTATTCATTTGGCTGATGCTTTTATTCAAAGTGACTTCTAAGACACTGGAAACAATCGAGCATTAACACAAAAAAACCCAACCTTTGCTGAGTGTGTTACAGCCATAAAATTCTAAATTTATATATTTAAAAAATACAATTAAGCTGCATTTTGGAAAATATATTAGCTTTCTAAAAATTAGATTTGTATAATTTCCTTTATTTAACTGACAAAAATACAAATAAATGACTTTTAGTGTTTTGCTGACCAACTTGTTTGCATTTAAAGGTGTTTGTACTTTGTCACAGCAAATTTTAAACTCATTTAAAAAAAAAACAAAAAAAACATTTGTCTACTCAAAATTGAAAATCAATTATGATTTTAACCCTCTACATTACATAAAATTGTAAAAAAAAAAAAAAAATTCAGGGAATCCAGAGAAATCTCAGTGTGTGTATGGCAAGGCCAAAAACTAGCCTGAATGTGAAATCTTCAAGCCCAAAAAGCACTGCATTAGAAACAGTCATACTACAGTGATACAGCAGGGAAAGTAAGTATTAAACCCGTCAACATTTTTCTCAGTAAAAATGTTTGCAATGGGACTACTGACATTAAATTTACATCAGATGTCGGTAAAAACCCAAGTAATCCACATATGCAAAAAAATCAAAACAAATAAGTCTATACATTAAGTTATGTGCAATAAAGTGAAATGACACAGGTAAAAAGTACTATACAGACTTACTGAAATGTATTTGAAATTTAAGCCTTTGTTGGTAATGGCAGCTTCAAGATGCCTCCTGTATGGAGAAAATAGTCGAATGCATTGCTCAGATGTGATTTTTGCCCATTCTTCCATATAAACTGTCTTCAAATCTTAAAAGTTTCCATGAGGCTTTCCTATGAACTCTGATCTTCAGTTCTTTCCGCAGATTTCAATTGAATTCAAGTTGGGTGATTGACTGGGCCATTCTAGCAGCATTATTTTCTTTCTCTGAAACCAATTCAGAGTTTCCTTGGCTGTGGGTTTGGGGTCATTGTCTTGGTAAAATGTTCACCCTTGTTTCATCTTCATCAGCAGCAGAGTCTTATCAAGAATGTCTTGGTACTTCCCCATTCATCCTTTCTGCAATTACATGAAGTCTGCCAGTACCATATGCTGAAAAACAGCCCCACACCATAATTTTCCCACCCCTAACTTCATTGTTGGTGTGGTGTTGTGGTGATGTGCAGTGCCATTTCTCTTCCAAACATGGTGTTTGTGCTATAACATCCAAAGAGTTACATTTTTGTCTCATCTGTCCAGACTACCTGTATATTCTCCCAGCATTTCTTTGGCTTGTTCAAATGTTGTAGAGCAAACTTTAAATGAGCTTCAATGTGCTCTTTCTTCAGCAGTGAAGTCTTGCTAGGTGAGCGTTCATAGAGGCAGTGGCATTTGAGTGCACTACTTCTTTGAAACAACTGTATTAAATTATGTTCTTTCCAGTTGGATTATCACCCCAATGGCGCTCACTGAAACATTCAGAAGTTTAGAAATATGTCTGTAATCAATGCTATCAGTATGTTTTGCAACAGTCATGACACACTTCTTGTGTGACACCTTGGTAATGAGAAACCTTTTTATAGGCCATCAATTATGACTAAATAAGCTGATATTAATTTGCACTGATAGGGGGATGATTTGTTTCTAAATACTGACAAATTTTAGCTGGTTTCTTAGCTTTCCTTGCCCTTTTCCTTGTGTCATTTCACTTTATTTCACATAACTTAATTTATGGACTTGTCTATGGATTTGTTTTGATTTCTTTGTAAGTGTGGATCACTTGGTGTATCTGGTGTAAATTTCATGTTAATAACACCAACAGAAATATATTTACTGAGAAAAATATTGACACGTTCAGTACTTATTTTCCTCACTGTAAGTATAGCCAAATGGGCCCAAGAGTACTAACACAGTCCGCTGCTGCATCACAAAATCCAACCGAAAGCTCTATTATGCAAAAAAGAATACCATACATCAGTTCTATGCAAACATGCTTTGGTCATCACAGTGGAAATGCGTCTTTGTGAGTCCACAATTTTTGGAAAAACAGATGTCAGGTTCTTCATGCTAAAGACAAAATGCATCATTCAGACTGTTATCAGTAAAAGGTCAAAAGCAGTCATTCATCATGATACAGAGGCATGGATTACTTGCATATTTGTGACAGTACCATTGACATTAAGGTGAATATTAGACATTTAGAAAAATATTTACTGCCATCAACAAGGGACCACACATTCTTCATTTTATTACATTTTATAAAATATTCCAGCTTTCTGGAAAAAGGTTTTATGGTTTTAATACAGTACCCTTCACAATTATTAAGTAATTTGTTTCTGTCTCAATAAACATATCTATAATGATGAAACTACTGCAGTAAAAGGTGATTATTTAAAAACTCTTTTAACTAATCTTTATGAGGAGGGTCAATAATTGTGGCAAGCACTGCAGTCACACTGTATATATCCAAAGTATGTCAACCCCTGACCATCGCATCTATAGAAGAAAGTTTGTCAAGCCCATTCCAAAACCATGGGCATTAATCCAGCCCCTCCTACCCTTAAGGAAGGCTATACGATCTGGTGTGGCTATACGATGTTGCTGCCTTTCTGTTGGAAAGTTGTGCCCCGTTGTGTGTGTGCTATTCTACTGTGTATTATTTGTATTACAAATGCAGAATCTATTTTATGCTTGGAATAGCACCTTTTTTAACTGCTTCCAGCTCTTGTTTCGCTAGCAAGAGGACTCTAGCCTACCACAGCATGTAGAGAGAGAAGTGAATGAGTGGTGGAAAAATAAGACTACAGAGAGAAGAACAGAGATGGAGAGGGAAAGGAAGACTGTGAGAGAGAAAATGATGGGTGACAGATGGCTCGGCTTGGTTTGTGTGAGTAATGCTTTAAGTCAGACGGGCAGATAAGATACATGTGACATGTCCTTCATGTATCCTATATATCACACAAGGCTTCGCACAAACCTCTGGCTTACTGCTTGCTGAAGAAATCGATGATCTGGGAAGAGCATGGAGAGTGCTGTGGTTTGATTTGTTTTGACCACAGACCAGCTCTTCTCAGATGTAAAAAAGGGGTCGTACTTTTATGGTCCACTGTAGCTTTGTAGAATTACCTGCAACTTACTATCTTCAGGTGAAAGTTATAGAAGTTCTACGAAGCTACAGTCGACCACTCCAGATCAAGTCAAGTCAATTTTATTTATATAACAATGTTGTCACAAAGCAGCTTTATAGATTATGGGTCCAAGCCCCTAATAAGTGAGCTATGGGTGATAGAGATGAGGAAAAACTCCCTAAGCTGAAGGAAGAAACATTGCAAGGAACCAAGACTCAGAATGGGAACCCATACTCCTCTGGTCGACAACGGATTGCAAAAACCCTTTCTGAACCCGAATCAGTCAAAAAACCAACATGACCAAATGTAGCTGGTCAGCTTTAGTAGTTTTGCACTGTTGCTACCAGTGTTATCTAATAAGGTTTTTTTCCACACTTGGGTCTATTTTTATCCACTTTTAACAGAAATCACATTAGCAAGACTTAAATTACTTTACAACTCAGTGTGGCTTGAGGCAAGTGTATGATAAATTAAGCATGCAGCGTGCATGATGCTAATTAGAAGGATATACACTTCCTAGCAACATTAGCCTTATAGCTCCAGTATAGCTCCAAAGATGCAAACATCAGACCCCAAACATATCTCTTACATTTGGTGTTGTTGGGAAAACTATACATTAGATTCTTGCTAAAGCTTTAAAACTGAACTGCTCACTCACATGAAGTCAGGGCCAGTCTCCTAACGAAGCCTGATGTCCAAATTGTTTAATGCTGCAAAACCACTTGTATCCCTAGTTGTGAAGCCCACATTGCAAATGAAATAATGGAATAATGAAGTTCACCAGGCGTGACATGGTCATTTTGTTATGAAATGGAGCAGTTACATTTTTCCCTGAAACCTCTTCAGCTTCATTCACAGTGCAAACACATAGCTTTGTTAGGCCTACTTCAGCCAGCAAAAACCCCTCTCCCCTTCTCTGCTTTTGAAGCTAGGCTAATGTTTAGTGGTGTGGACGAAATCAGTCGGCCATAATTTACATATCACATTACAATGCAGCATACAGTGGAAAATGAGGGCGGTCAGGAGAAAACAGAAATATCAGTAGAAAAGATTTGCAGTGGTGTGTTTGGCCATTCTATCATTGTAGGTGAAATCCCAAACAGTTTTTTGTTTTTGCAATTTAATAGTTTAACACATTGAAAATATAAATCATAGATAAACTCTAGGGCTATAGTCAGTGTCAGAAAAAAAAACTTGTAACTTTGAGATGGAAAAATCTTAACATTCAGTGGATGTCAATGTGAAGAGATTTTGCATTTCTATCAAAACATTTTGTAAAGCACATCTGATATTTTAGAGTTTCAAATTCAAAGTTTTTAAAACCATAGAACAACAATAACAAACCTATAGACCAATAATTATCATAGGACAGGACCTTGAGTCAACACCTACAATTATTTCTGTGTCCATCTTCAAATTAGGCCAAACTGGTCAATGCAAACGTAAGAAAGGGAAGAGGTTTAGGTCTTATAATATTTTCAGTAAAATGCTAAAGACCACTCTGCTGACTATGCCTCTACTAATGGGAAAAAGAAAGGATGCTAAAGAATCTGATTAAGAAGCTAGCTCTGTCCTGGGACTCTCAATTGGAGGTTTGTAAGTAGAGGTAGAAAAGACACTAAATGAGTTATGACCCATACTAGAAAATGTTTTACATGCTCTGCATGACTTATCGGTCAATCAGTGAAGCACCTGCAGCAACAGAATCACTCAGCTGCTTAGTAGCAAGTAAAGGCTTATGACTGTGCCAGGACGTCATTAGTATAAGCTTGAATAATTTCTTAAACAAGCTTAAACAATCAGATCTTTTGAACAAGTATTTTAACTGCAATACTATTGTTGCTGCTGCTGTAATTTATGAATTTACTTTGGGATTAATAAAGTGACTAATCCAATCTAATCTAATCTTGCCAATCTAACCTAACCTAAAAATGGAGACACACAGGCTTCTGTTCCAGACTGTTGCAATATGTAGTATATTTGTGGGATATATGGATGATGCCACATCTTGACATTGCAAAAATAAATAAATAAATAAATAAATAAACTGTGTTCAAGAGAGGTGCGAAAACACAATTCCCCTGATGATAAATTTCCCATGTGATGGTGTGTCTTGTGTTAGACAGGGAGACGTCTCTTTTCTCTCTAAAGGCTGTTGCCAGGGCAGAACAAAGAGGGGAAGCAGAAAGAACTGTTCAAACAAAAACGAAAGGCTGATCGGGCTCAGATTATACAAAGTGAGAGAGAGAGTGTATAGACACAGAGATAAAGAATGATAGCAGCTAGTACAAACGGAAGGAAAGCAATCGAGGGGGTGGAGGGGGGCAGATAGAGGTACAATGAGCTTTTAATTGGCTGACTAATTGCCTGGCTCCATCTGAAAGACTTCCTCTCAATAACTTTGGAGGAGTGAGTGATGAAAGTGGAGAGATAAAATGGACAGAACATTGAATGGCCTGTAATGGTGGAAGCTGCCTCGTCTGGCCTCGTGGCAAAACCTGGAGCAAAGCCAAAAAAGCAAGAAAGTGGTCTTTTAATTAGTTCTGTGCTTCAAAAAGGTGGTTTAGGCTTCTTAGCTAGTACATCAATTACAGCAATTAAACCTTTATGTTCTGCACACATAGACTGACCCTGTGGTCAAGAGCTAATTGCTGGCTTCTGAGTTAACCTTGTCTTGACCAAGAATGATACAAAAAATCAAGATTAATGCAGAGATTAGACCCTCTTCACCAACTCATCGCTAACTTTCTAATCTTCTGTGATATGTGTTGTCTTTGCTAACTCTTCTGACAACTAGGCTCTGGAGCCTGGCATGAGATGGATGCTACAATCTGCATGAATGCTTCATAAAAAACAAGAAAAAAAATAAGCACAAAAATCATCACACTTGGGCTTTGGGATATTTACCAAACACTTTTAAATTCATAGTTTACTTCTGTATTCTGTTATTCAAATGTTCATTTGGTGGATTTGGTAACTGACTCATTTATGCACAGATTATGGGATAACAAACAGACAAAACAAACAATAAAAATCTCAGTGTAAATCAACAGGACTGTTCAAAATGTCATGGTTCTGTTACAGCACAGTAAGGGTTAACTTGCTCCACTTCCAACCCATTATAACTTCTAATGATTATAACATTAACACC
Source organism: Arnoldichthys spilopterus (assembly GCA_037974385.1). Classification (NCBI taxonomy): domain Eukaryota; kingdom Metazoa; phylum Chordata; class Actinopteri; order Characiformes; family Lepidarchidae; genus Arnoldichthys; species Arnoldichthys spilopterus. Next base: position 29,093 of record JBBPDA010000134.1, read on the forward strand.
ACCTGCCAATTATTCAGTAGGTCCCTCATGCTGCTGTGCACTGTGTGTTCTGACCCCTTTCCTTCAACTTTTTAAACTACAGTAGCTCTTCTGTGGGCTTAGACTAGACAGGCTAGCCTACACTCCCCACATGCATCAGTGAAGCTTGGGTGCCCATGACTCTGTTGCCGATTCACCAGTTGTCCTTCCTTGGATTACTTTTGGTAGGTAATAACAACTGCATACCTGGAACAAGACCTACCATCATCTAGCCATTACAATAAGACCCTTGTCAAAGTGGTGTATTATACCTTGTGTATTGTACAAAGTATTGGAAAGAAATAACTAGATAGTCAATATTAATACATTCACCTGTCAGCGATGTTAATCTTATGGTTTTTATCGAGTGGGGAAAATGGATGAGATGGGAAAGAGACTTTATTTGGCATCAGTGAATGTTATAGATGTTGTAGATGTTCACAGTTGATGTGCTCTGTTTATCATATACTTCTACAGTTCAATCTCACACATAAAAGCAACTAAATTTGTATTGACACAGAAAATGCAACATTTTTATATCCTGCAAATCTGACATTTATGTAGGCTTGCCTTTCTTTTTATATTATCTCTGTTCTATGTAGTCTTTTTTTCCCTTACAACAAACATCTTCCTTCCTCCCTAGCTTCTGTCATCTCCGTCTCAGACAGACATGTCTCTTTTCTGGAGTCAGCTTGCTCTGCAAACTTTCTGCTGCGGTTCATTAGCGCATGACCTTGCCCAGCAACAGTGAAAATTCCATAAAGAAGATTCTGCCTGTCAGACGGGCCATCTCCTTTCTGTGTAAGGCCCAAGCCATTAGCTTATAAGACACACATTGCTATGCCTACTTCCTGGCATCAGACTAACAAGCTCTGATAGAGAAGCATAACAAACCATATAACGGTTCAGAGAGAAGGAGTAAATGGTAAATGAGAGGGAGCGAGTGAGAGAGAGAGAGAGAGAGAGAGAGAGAGAGAGAGAGAGATACGGCGAGAGAGAGAGATATGCAGTCTTTGAGTAACAGTCAAAAAGTTATTGTCTCCAAGTGTTCTCAACGTAAGGAGCTTATTTTACTACAGATTCAGCTAGAGCACTGTCAGCATTTAACTGTGCAGCAAACCTCCCCGACCATGACCAATGGTGCCAATATAAAATAGCAGTGGAACATGCTCTGGGTTGCCTTAAATTACCTTTTACTTTTAAAGTAAAGGTACTTTTGTGTGTGTGTTTTCATTTTTTTAGGTGGCCCTTGGAAAATTGAGTCAGATGCAAATTCTCATTGGAAAAAAAATGGTGTTTGAAATTAATTCAGTGATGCAGTACATTTCCATTCAGTCACAGCAGAGTCCTCATAGACAGACTTTCTCATCGCATTTCTCATAAAATTCTTGATGGAGCACAATAGAAACATTTCAAAGCAACATATTCATTCTTGATTCAACCGTGTCCATTTTGTATAAACCCATTACTCAGAGACAATGCAATTAATGTACTGCACGTAGACTTATGGTGCATTCATGTGTTGTCAAAAAAATTGGAACTGAGCTCCTGACTAGAAAAATTCACAGGAACACCACCTCAAGGCAGAACAAGAGTTGCCGAAATGTTGACATCATACACACAGAAACAAAGTAGATGTCAATACAAAAATATATGTTCAGGTGATGGTAAGAAACTGATTATTTTATAATATATATTGTAATAATATAATATAATGTATTTTTTTTTTATTGTATTCTTTTGTATTATTTGTACTATTTTATTCTACTTTTATTATTTTATTCATGTTAAATATTTATTTTACTGTGCAATTTTGTGGTGGCTCCACAAACTTCATTGCTGATAATGATGTTCCATTGTTATCTGTGTATGACAATAAACTAAAACTTGAATATGAAAATTTTCCTACATCAAATTTATTAGCAATAACCCTCATAAGTCATGCATTTTATTGGATTCAGGAAATAAACTGGTACAGCTACTATAAAACAATAAAACACAGCACACCTTTTGCAGTGTCCATGTTGTTTCCACATTCTGACTTTTCTGACCCCCGAGTTTGCAGTGCAAATGAGAAACAAGCCCACTGGCATATTTGAGTGTCTTGGTTTAAATTGTATTAAAATTATAAATTTAGCTTAAACATTGGAGGGAAGAGTATAGACAAACAGTTTCACAACCATCAGAGGAAGTCTTGTATAGTTTGTTACTGTAAACTGTTATGGCCCTAATATCTGATCGGCTGAGCTAAATTTAGAGCCATTGTAAAATATTAGTCAATATATGCACACCTACAGTATGATAATCTTAAAACTGCATTCTGTACCAATGCACCAAGTCAAATGCCACAATCTTTGACTGTTGTTCTGCTCAAACTGACCACAAAGCAAACAGATGATTTTCTTTAAACTGAGGGGCTGCCATATTTTTAATAAATGTGAACGTCTTTAAGTGCAGTGATGATATATTGTTCATCGTATCAGCCAACCCCAAACAACTAATTCTCTACTGACTGCCCCATTAGACCAGCACTCTTACATATTCTAATAAATGTCTAAAGAAATGACTCTTTCAAGGTGATGAAGAACATAGAGTGTTCAGTATTACTGCTGCTGCCTAAACCACTGCCAGGGGATTGTCACAGCTCCATCAGAGTAAACAGGGGCACCATTGTGTGTCTGTCTCGGAGGAGCGGCACTAACAATATACACCGTTTAACGGCACTCAGACATTCAGGAGTGTGCACATGCTGGCTTTAAGGCTGACTTTGCTGATGAATAATTCAGTGGCTCACGCTACTCACACCAAAGCTCCACTTCCACGGCAATCAACGTCGCCTCCAGAAGGGCGACAAGAGCAATTAAAATGTACGACGTGACACTCGGGTCTGACGAATGACATTTTAATACGTCTCCTGTGATTTATTTCGCACTGTAATGGCAGAAAACTGCCTCAGCTGCTCATTTTCTGAAGTATAACTGACGGTTGTTTTCATCAGGCAGTCGGGGAGTGTGCATAGTGAGGTGTGATAGTGTAAAAAAGTGGAGTTAAATGGAAAAAAAACAGAAACAGCCTGCAACAAGCTCAACTAATGGTGACCCGAGGCAGGCTGATCCTACAATGAACCTGTGTGCTACACTTCCATCAGGAAGGGTTTTATTAATAATGCTAATAATACATGACTTGCAACGATAGTGGAATCCCTTTTTGGTGCTATTTAGAACTATTCTTTAAAAGGTTCTTTAAAGAAGCATGTATAACATAAAGCACTTTTACATCAAAAAGTTCTAGGGACTTTTGAGAGGAACTACCCAGTGGAGAGAGTAGAACCAAACACCTTTATGGGCTTTTCTTCTTTCGTTCACACTATCAATAAGAATGTTGAAGAGACATGAGCTGGCCGGAAGTTAGTATAGTGACCACATACAAGAAGATGGATGATGCAGTGATCGGAGAGCTTAAACACGTCAGAACCTTGCTGTGTTACCTCTGTTGCATATCAGCTCAATAAAGTATTAACTTCATTGTCTGTCTATTTGTCCATTGTCCCCCAAGTTGTTGTTTACATGGCCAAACTTTCACATAGTTTAAAAATGGTGGCTACAACACCCATGGACTTTGTTTAGAACCAATCACCATGCACCTTCATCTGGACCAATCAATGCACACCTTCATCTGGACTAATCACTATAAACATCAATTTGGACAAATCCTTATACACATACATCTGGATCATCATGCACTTACTTCACGCACGGTTCGTATAGTGTGAGAAGCTGGAGATCCTCAAAACAATTTTTAAAAGAACGTTTATGGATTAACATAATAATTCACAGACCTTTTTAAAATCAGTAATAGAAATAGAAATGGAAAGTGAGTATATGAGTTATGCAAAAAATACTGACACAGCAATAGTGTTTGGTATAAACATGCGGGGCACTGTCCAAAACTTTAAATTGGTTTCTACTAGGAGCTACATATGAATTCTAGTTTTAAAGTTTTCTTTTCAGATCTTTCAGAACTGATATTTGCAACTATTTAATTTCCCACCATTGCTCTTCATCGAGACACAGCATATGCATATAAATATGCATAGTAAAAAGTTCCTGATTTTATGAATTTAACAGTGAAGTGAAAGTGACTATTTGTCATTGTGAACACATCCCATCACACAAAGTGCACCACAATTAAATTTCACCTCTGCATTTAACCCATCCACACATGGAGCAGTGGACAGTTATCAACAGTGCCCAAGGAGTAACCCTAACCAATATTTTTA
>JBBPDA010000134.1:33489-51398 GCA_037974385.1 Arnoldichthys spilopterus
GCATTTAACCCATCCACACATGGAGCAGTGGACAGTTATCAACAGTGCCCAAGGAGTAACCCTAACCAATATTTTTAACAACAGTTTCCACTTTTCTCCTGTTACTTTTTAGATGTTTTATTTCTACACAGGCCAAATAAAATAGCAATTGTACTGTTTATCATAGAACTTTTCAAAAAGGGGCACAAGAGTAGCTAAATGGGTATGAAGTCCTGGGTCTCGGAGTAGTAGAACTGCACTAGCTCCATTCAATGGCTGGGAACCAGTTGTAGTGATATTCATGATCCAGAAACAATTATATTAATATATAATATATATTAAGTACCTGACCCTACTAATGGTTAAAGGAAAGTAAATACTCAATGTTCAAAAATTTACTGTCAAGCCTTCCCAATAGTCCCGGTCACTGGGAATAAATTCCTTATAGCTCCAGTCTGTAGACTGAGAAACGAATGGACTTTGAACGATTACAATTTCAAGGTTCCACTCCCCTCCCTCTCTGCTGTGCTCCTGCCCTGACTTCAAAACCCCTTACCACAGAGGAGGCTGCCATGCACACAATTATACTGAGTTTTCCATCCAATAGTTATTCATAAATGAAGCATGAACTAAACACCACACGTCAAGATATGCTTCACAATGCTTTTGTATGCCCACACTTTAGCTAGGTAGCAGAAATGTGGTGAACTCATGAGTTTTGAATAAATTTTGAGTGAGAGCATGCACAGGACAGGGGGAATATTGCCACATGTGCACAAGCAGTGTCCGATACTCTTCCTGGTTCTGATTTTGTTTTGATTTGGGTGGGATTATGGCATTAGGAGCCCTATTAGCTAAACCATGGTGAGGGGAGCTAAAACTGAACTTTTCATACACTTTCACATATCCCTAGCACACACACATGCTTACAGAGGCTTTCTGTGCTTGTGCATTGTGTGTGTGTGTCTATGTGTGTGTGTCCTGGTGGATTTCACAGCTTTGAGGTCCATCTGGGGATCAGAAATTAAAAATTAACAATGGTGAGTGAAGGATCCGCATCATCTGATATGCCACTAAATTGAAAGAGTTGAATGACAAAATTAGAGCCTCATGAGAGTGAGGGAAGAGTTCATCTAGAGGAGCAGAGACAACTAAATCAGCTGCAAAACTTCCAAGTTGTCTGCTGTGCTACCTCTTTCTTCCTTCTGCTTCTTCCATTTCGGAAGCTTTGCTTCACAATGTGAGTCCAATATTGTTACTAAAGTGTATTTACTCCCAAAATGCTTACTTACTTTTTTGTACTGTTTGAAAGAGTATTGTTTAAAATGATTGGCACACAACTGAGAGCACCACTATTGAACATTACTGACAAAAAATGTCAACATATCCTTGATCCAATAAAAGAGAAAACAGGACAAAAATGAAGGTTGTAAAAAAAACCAAACAGACAAACAAACAAACACACAAACAAATAAATATAATAATAATAATAATAATAATAATAAAGATTAAATAGGTATTTAATGCAGTGTAAATACTTAACAAGTTATTTGAATTATAAAGAAACTGAGATATAGTTAGAATTAAAAAAAGAAAATGACAGTCTTTCAAACAATTTCAGAGGCAGCAGATAAGTGATGGTCTATGTTCTATGCCGTATTAACTTAATAGTTTAACTTAATGCAGCACCCACTGTTCGACAAACTTTGGACCGCTAGATATGAGCAGTGGGTCCAAAAACCACTTTAATGTTCCTAACATATTACAAAAAAACACAATACTTTCTGTTGTTATGACCTAGAAAGCTGCAGTCTGTAGACTGAGAAGTGAATGGACTTTCTGCTGTGCTCCTGCCCTGACTTTAAAGCCCCTCACCACAGAGGAGGCTGCCATGCACACAATTATACTGAGTTTCCCATCCAATATTTATTTATAAATGAAGCATAAACTAAACATCACACAGCAAGATTCACAATGCTTTCGTCTGCCCACACTTTAGCTAGGAAGCAGAGTTCTTATTCAGTTTTGAGTGAGAGCATGCACAGGACAGGGGGATGTTGCAACGTGTGCACGAGCAGTGTCCGTCACTGATTTTGACACTGATTTCTGATTTTGTTTTGATTTGGGTGGCATTATGGCATTAGGAGCTCTATGCAGGCCCTTGCATTTTTTATTGAACATCTATTTTATGTTCTACTGTCAGGACAGTTTTCAAACATGACAAAAAGTAGTTAAACCATTGTGAAGGGAGCTGAAACTAAAAATAATGAAAACAATTAATTTAGGATTTAATAAAAAAATGGCCTCTGAAATTGTAATAGTAATATATAATGTAACTTTTTATACACTGCTATCCCTAGTGCACACACAAACACACTCACACAGACTTTCTGTGCTTGTGCACTGAGTGTGTGTGTGAGTGGAAAATGTATCTATAATAGTTCAGCATTTTCTTCAAATTCTGTGAACTGTGATCATCCTCTTTGTGGGCAGTGTTGGCCTAATGGTTAGGACCTTGCCATTGTGAACAGAAGGTCACAGGTGCAAGTCTAGACCCAGGTACCACTGAGGTACCCTTGAGCAAGGTACTGTCCCACTACACTGCTCCCCTGCTTTTCATAGCTTCATGTTGCTCCATGTGTACATATGTGCTGAATATATGCAGAGGTCACATTACATTGTGGTGCACTTTATGTGTAATTGAGTGTATTCACAATGACAAGTAAGTCACATTTTTACTTAAAGCATGGTCAGCATTATTACTTGCATTCAAATGTTTAAATTAAACAGCAAACTATAGGTACCCTTGGTCTGAAAGAAAAAAATTTAACCCTAAAGTATACTTACATATGCACATACAGTCAATAAACCTTTGTTAAATCTTGACTCTTGAATCTACATAATAACCTTTCTCTGATTGGTGCTTACAAGAGACTCTCAATGCACAATGTGGTAGTGGCCTGCAGTGTTCGTTAGAAATTACAGCTGGATTGTGAAAGAGCCATTCAGAGTTATGGCTGACATATTCAATAGTACCCTGAAACACAAATACAGATAAATTCCAGTCTGTTCTAATGTGTAGGTAATGAGTAATGCTGGACAACTTCTTTTTAACCACACTGTCTTTAAAACTAAAATATTATGCCAGCTGCTGTTCCATTAGCCTAACTCCAAGTACAGTCTGATTATTTTTTTTTCCTCTAGATGGACACCTCACTCTCCAGAACATTCTTATTTATTCTGGGAAACAAATGCAGTAGCAAACATGCAATCTGGAGCAGTTGAAAGAGCTTTGGGACTGCACCAGGTGATTAAGACTGACATTATCTGTTCAAATTAGAGCACTAATACAGACAGTTAGGAGTGGATGTCTTAGGCTACTGTAGATATATCACTTTGGCTTTGACGAAAAGACACCATTTAATATAAAAAATACTAACCATTAGTAGCTGTTTTCTGGTGACGCACAGGTAGATTCACATTCAGTTTGAAGACATTTATTCAGTTGGACTGATAAGAGCTGTGCAAGGCTTTATAAAAACTGGTAAAAACAAATTACTGCCAGTAAAAATACCAATAATTTGCAATGCATTTTAGTTTTTGAATATTTTATTTAACTTTAATTTATTAAGTTTAATAAGTTGTTTGTAACTGCACTGTCATTGTGGAAATTCCAAATCACCTTTAATGAATTGTGCAACCTCACAATTTTATCTAGCTTTTAAAATGAATTAGTTTGTGGTACTTACTGTACAGGTTTGGAGGTCTGTGATCTGAACTTGGTGAATTCACCTGGAGCTGTCCATTCAGACCCATGCTGCAGAGAGACATCACACTGTCACTTAACTGCTTCTCACGTGCTATTTTGCAATTTTTTGCTCACATTATTTTCACTAGATACAGACCCACAGGTGACCTCTGTTCTAAATTGGAATAATGCATGAATACAGCTTTCTGAGATGTGGAAACAGAATAGAAATTTAACTTTGTAAGGTGTGAGAATCAACATGTTCCCACATCTTACCAAGTTGTGGCCATGTCTGAAGTTATTAAGCTTTGAAGACAGCTATTTAAAACTAGGCGGAAATGACCAAATCCACCCCCATGCAGAAAAAGGTTGATAGTCACAACAGCCTTATTATGTCATGGCCATGATTTTAAAAGCTTAATACCTTACAATGTAGTGGTCTCATCTCAGTTCCCAAGTTGTTGTCAAGATCACCTTTGTCAATTCTAAGACAATTCCAAAACAAGGACTAGTCAAGATCTAGTCGAGGCTGAGTCCAAAGGGGTTTGAGTCCAAATCAATACCTATTCCAAATGCTTGAGCTCTCAAACATTGTGTGTGAACCCAAAATGAAAATGATTAGCAAGGATGCACCAAATGCATTGCACATGGTGAATAGTAGTGGAATTCATATAACTGGTTGCCAGACGGCCAGTGTAAATGTCCCTTCAAGCTGAAATTTGAAATAATTAAACAAATTTTTCGAACAGGTTTGGTTAATCAATGCCTTTTTTAAAAAAAGGGGGGGGGTATATTTCTTAGTTGAGACCAGATATTTGGTGAGACCAAATAACAAAAATGCCTCTAAGCTCGAGTCTGAGACTGGATTAGAGTATTACAGCCTTGTTCCCAAGCCTTAGAAAGCTATAGCCACCCATGCCCACATCTTGCTAAATCACAGGATCCTGTTCCATTGCCAGTTTTTTTATATTAAGAAAGAATGTGGAGTTCTGTAAGAAGGTCTGTTAAAAGCAACTAATAACCATCAGAAAAAAAAGTGATGAACAGGCTGAAATCCTCCCACTGCCTCGGTGCCTGCCTCATCCTCACTGCTGTCTTACACTGACTGTGCAGAGAGACAGCTGTTTGTTCTCAGCTTTTGGAGAAGCAGAGAGAATGAATGTAAAAGTCTGAAGCTGAACTGAAGGGCTCTGCATTGCAGGTTTACATTAAAAAGTATCAGTCAGTGGTAGATGGTAGATATGCATTACCATTAAAGTCACCCAATATATTAATCATTTTTATTATTTCATTTGAAAATATGTTTTAATGACACTAATTATGTATTTTGTGTAACAGTCTTTACAGGCAAAGCATTTTGAAATGTAATTCATTCTTGATGTTCTACCACTTTGTCATTTTAAAGTGATCCACAGCTCTGTTCATCACTCTGGGCACATCTAAAATGTTTGCACTTTTTAGAGCTTCTTACTCAGCTCAGATCTATTTCCCAGTGTATAGTACATAATGTTACAGCATTGTTTTAAAACCAATTTGTTCATGTGGTTTCCATAAAACTGGCTTTAAACGATTGAAACCAGTGATTTCAAGCTGTTTAATGACCGGCCAATGAGAAGTATTGGAAGACATAGAGAATGTGGCATATTCATTTACACCATGTTACAATTGTCCTGTATTTTCATTTTACTCAGGTTGGGAAGAAAGACTCTATGACACGTAAGGTGGTACTTCTGGATAAAGTAAGTGAATGAAAAAGTGCTTCTTGGCAGCTTTTTTAGAGAGCCTGTATGACAGAGTTCTACCAAACCTGAAACAGTTCTGTCCTCTGGGAATACTAAGAAGAAATGAAATGTTGGTGTTGTCCCAAAAGCTGTAACTCCATCAAATGACTGCGGAAGTGCATGAAAATGGCGGATTTCTTAAATGTTAGCCTTTTAATGTGTCCTGGGGTGACTAGCAGATTTTAGTCTCATTTCCCCTTTGTACATTGTCCATTTTTCCACTTACAAACAAATGATCATGATGTAAAAACATTTATGATTTTGGCAAATGCGTTATTAACTAAACACTTTGACAAAGTTACATTTACTAGCAGTTTCCAAACCAAATTCATCTGTGGTCTAGATCAAATATAAGCGCCAGTGTTCATTTGCATAAAAATGTCAATTTCCTTAAGATAATTGCTTATGACTAAGGAGACTAACCCCTTTACAAAGTAGCCACAAAATGCAATACAACATCCTTAGAATCAGCCTTGAATTTTCCTTTACATTTTTTAAAAAATTATATGTAATTATAATTTTAAAGTATTTGAGTAGATCATATTAATAAAAAATATCTGAAGATTACATTTTCAGTTCATCCATTCTCAGAATGGCCAACAAGAAGCATGCGGAAAATGGTTAAGTCAAAGTGTAATGATAAAAAGGCTACATTTCTGTGTATATTTTGTTGTCATCATTATCTTGTCTGTCATGCTCTATCCAAATGCCCCATGACAGCATATTTAAATGGGTTCCTAACACATAGACTGTGTAATTAATCTCAGGAAATAACAGAGCTCTTTTTCAAAGGAACTGAAGTTCTTTTTGTGTCACTCACTAATGCATTAGACGTGTCTGTATTAAATATTTTTAATAAAGGAAAGCTTTGCTTTCAGGTTGCTATTGCTAATGACAAAAAGTGTGCCTGAATGGTAGAAAAACGCAGGCCTGTAGCTATTACAACTTTAATGCCCACCTGTCCCACATACACCAAAAGCCTGACGTTAAGGGGGTTCTCATCGGAGCTCAGCCACAGTTCTGAGTTATCATCAGAGGCTATAGCAAACTGGAAATCTCCTGGAAAGAAGAACAGATATAAAATGACAAACTGTATTTTTGTGCACCACAACACACACACATTGGCCAATGGTGGACAATACAAAACAAATCCCTCATCAAGAAACGTATGTACATCTATCCCCAACTTTAAACTCAGTAGCCCAACTATGACTGTTTTCAGTGCATAGGATACTGAGAATCGGTATAATCAGATGTATGCAGTGAACTGGGATATTCTGATCCTGAAAATGTACAAAAACATATGAGCAAACACATACACACACACAATTCTGATATAATCTTTTAACCATCCTGTTATCCACCTGCAAAAATCCAATGTCCAACATGTCATCCAACTACACACACTTATACACAAAAACACATAATATACATAGCCATAATAGGCTGATGGTAGTTTTTCCTTACACCAGCATATTCTCAGTCATTACTCCTGTGTGTGTGTGTGTGTGTGTGTGTGTGTGTGTGTGTGTGTGTGTGTGTGTGTGTGTGTGTGTAAACCGCTCACACTAGATGTGGGCTGAGGTGACAATGCTCAGTTCCAGCTATCACTTTATTTAAGCCTCTTGCCTTAACTCTCCAACATGCCCTTCATCACATACCTTGTTTCTCTGTAAACACAGCCCACAGCTGCACTTACACTGTATGTGTGTACAGTAGTTGCGAGAGAGAAAATATGACAGAAATATAAAAAGTCTACATTTTTTCGCTTTACTGTAACATGTAACCCTAAAACTAACCATCTTTATAAGGATGAATAAAACCAAAGATCCGCAAGCCATAATTCTTCCACTTTGGAGCCACAGCCAGCTTCTTCACCGTGGTTCTGGCCTGCAAGCAAAAATGGCAAATAAAACATTACCTTCTGTATCTATTCTTAGCTTATCCCAACCTTATGCACATACTTGTGCCTCCAAATCAGTTTGCTCACATTAAATGAGAGCTGTGACTAAATAATAGTCACAGCAAGCCCAGGTGAGCGGCCCATGGGGCTTCAATTTGCAGTGTACACACAAAAGCCAGCCTGAGAGGTTGCATAATTTGCATAGTAAACATGCAGTTAAAATGGGCAAATCATTATCCAGGCTCAGCACACCATTGGCTCAGGATTTGTTCATGGTAGCAGCATTTACTAGTGCTTTAGCAGTTTAGTCCTGAACTTGGACTTGTGTATCAAATGGATCAGTATGTGGAACTAGAGCTTTCTGTGTGTTACCACTGCTATCTATCACTGTGAACTTTGTTAAGTGGGGAGAAAATAGGAAGAAATGCAAAATAGAAAGAACTGACTTGAAAATAACATGGCATGTCTTTACACAAGCATGATCTGAATGCCTTTTATGGATTTTGGACTGGACTTGGATTAGCAATAACTTAGACTTCTATTGGGCTAAAGAATGTCTGACTTGTGACTTCACTTGGAATTGAATACTCCAATTCAGCCCACCTTGTAGACACAGAAACACTCACTCAGACACAATATTCAGATTTACTGAGCTAATACACTTACATGTGGATACAGAGGGAAATGGAGGTTCTTCTTGAGCTGAGACACAGAGGAGCCACACCAGTCCTCAAACACATGCAGGTTGGCCTGCCCCTTATACTGAAAGAACACAAAGAGCAAGAAAGGGTTAATAAACATAGGAAAATAAACAGCAAACAGCAAGTTTAAAAAAGTACGCAAGTAGAAAAAAATTCCCCATGGACCTGGTGTCTTATGAACTAATAACTCTCATTAAGAAGATGGCTTTTTCCCCACAAGGTGGAGCTATTAGTTCCCAAGAAGGTTTAATTTACATTGTTGAAAGGGAGGAAACTGGACTATGGTGCTGTTTTAATTTCTGAACAAAAGGCCCAAACCTTTGAACCAGTTATGACTCATGTAGTTACCCTTACTAAATATGTCCATTCTTTTTTAAAAGATTGTGCAACATTTTTTTCCTATCACATAACACACAGAGCAAGACGGTTTTACACAGCAGCAGCTAATGACATAACCTCAGAAGGGGGATTGGTGGGCAGTGGTGGTTAAAAATAAAAATCTTACTATATACACACACAAACATGCAGTCTTAACCAAAGAGTTTTTTTTTTTTTTTTTTTTTTTAATAATACAAGAAAAAGGTGTATCAGTGTATGAGTGAATGTTGCACAGGAAAATATTGCACATTGCCCAGTAATTGCGTTGCGTTATGAATAGCATAATGATAATGAGCATAATGGTTACCTATATTGCACAGATAAAAGTACAGCTGTGTGTGGGTTTTTTTGTTTTTTTCTACCTGCGGTGGTGCTTCTTCTTACATACAGTACCCAAAAAGTCTCTGGAAGTGTCCTTGATAGGAAATTAACGCAGAAATGAAGCAAAGTTAAGAGTGTTGAGTTAATCACTGTATGTGTGTGTGTAAAATCACTGTATGTGTGTGTGTAAACCATTTCAGCCAGCTTGTGCGTCAGAGGGCCTCTTAGGTGTCCAACAGTCTGACCTTGATTGGTGATTAAGCGCAGAAACGAAGAGACGTGCAATCTAAAATCATCTCAGTTTGTGAGGGGTCAAAGAGTCCTAGAGTTTAAGGGACCATGGGCCTGAATGTTGAATTCAGGCCGAATCCAACAGAGGGTTGAAGGTTCATGCTCTAGCCCACGTACCAGTGAGGTACCCTTGAGCAAGGTACCATCCCACTACACTGCTCCCCAGGCTCTGCTGATAGCTGCACACTGCTCCATGCGTAAATGGGTTAATGCAGAGGTCACATTTCGTTGTGGTCCACTTGATGTGATGTGGTATGTTTACAATGACAAATAATCACTTTCACCATGGTCATTACACTGGCAACAATTAAACAAGAGTTGTCAATTTCACTGACCATGATAAAAATACAGGACAATAAAGAATACCAATGGTACCAAATTGATTGACCATGGCTGACTTCTGTACATGGTCATCAGTGACACTGTGTGTCCTTGTTGGACAAGTTTTCAGGTTTGGTCTCTGATGATCTGTCTAGCCTTTGCCTTATTTCATCCTGTCTCTGTCTCCCAGTGCCTCCCGATTCTTGATCAGCCTACTGTAGCTCTGCTCTGCTCTTTCTCTCTCTCTGGGGAGCATCACCGCTCAGACAGCTGACTGCATACAGCTTCCTGCTGACTTCATTTGGAAAGGAAAGCGAAGGGGAGAATGTGAGAGGAGGAGAAGGAGAATGGGGGAGAGAGAAAGAAAAAGAGAGAGAGAGATTTACTCTCCCTATACATCTGCAGCACAGGCCCAGGCGTGTCCGGGTCAGGCTAACGCTGGATCCATCTCGCTGAAATTGGGTCTGTGAATAGGCACAACCCCAGGAGAGGCATGCAAGGAGCATACAGGCAGGAGCTGTGGCGAAGTCGGCTGGAAATCAATGCCACATGAGGTGTGAAAGCAGCCTTCCTCTAGCTCTACTTCATTATCGGGTAATGGGTCATTTCTGGGTAATGGCCTCTACTTTTAATCACACATAGCGAACCTCAGGTTGACAGTGAATTCAGGAAACAGAAATATATTAGATAAAAATACACTGCACTGTGTACATACACTCTTAAAGAAAATCTCTCCAAATGGAAGGAAAAAAGTGATGGCATAAATAACACTTTTGGCTCACTGAAGAACCTTTCGATTGAGTTAAAGGATCCTCTGCTTGAATTTAAAATTTTCTTCAATTAAAAATTGTTCTTAGAACCATGCATGCAAGCCTAAAAACATGGAAGTCAACCAAAAATAAAAACTGCCCTTTATCTTGTTTCTGTTTATATTATGCATGATTTCATATTAAACATAAAGGGACAAGTAGAAATGATCTATTTATGAAATAGAAATTACTCACACCACAATCTATTTACATTACCTTCTATTAAAAGATATGATATCTGTTCTGACAGTGATGTTTTGTTTTTTCCATAATCTAAAACTGAAGGATGATTACATTAACGTTTATCTATAATATCCTGTTTAATGTCTTTTACTCTAACTGTTACTGTGTTTTTTGGAAGAAATTTGTGACCCTCATTTACTCTAAGAAAGCTTTATTTGTAAAGTATAGAAGTTAAAGTTAAAGAAGTAAAGTGTAAGGTGTAATGAATAATTTTAATTATGATTATAATAATTTTGATTTTGAGTAATCACCTTTCATTTTTTTGCCTGGAAATTATAAAGTTAATGGGATGGCATTTTGATCTTTAAATTTAAATGTAAAATAATACAACCATACAATAAAACAATACCGCCATTTTCTACACAACTGACATGTAGGCAAGGCTGAAAGAAAAAATTGCTTTTTTGTCTTGGGGTTCACAAGAAATCCAGTTGTGATAAGTTTTCCAAAAAATATTTTTTCCTTTTTCCTGCCCTTACTGGTGGTTGCTGCAGCCCCCATTTTTGTATCCCATATATCCCGTGGTTATGCCTTAGGGTCATTTATGAATAATGGGATCTAATTGCAATCACATAACCACAGGGATCAAGCTCACTATATTCCATTAATATAAATAATAAAGAAATTAATTTAAAATAGGTGGAGCTGGACCTTTCTTTAAACCTTTTCACTTTTGATTTTTCTAGCAAAACAAATCATCAAAATTCAAAATCCCAAGTATTCACAAGTGCTGCTGAAGTAGGAGAGAAACAGCTCTTCTGTAGTAGTTTAGATACTGCCACTTTCATCTGTCTGTCTGCTTCTGGTCTCCTGCCACAGCCAGGTTTAAAATTAGCTTCTCTAATTGAAGCTGCTGTGGACGATGGCATTTGTGTCCCACCTACTTAGAACAGGGGTGGACAGAGGGCCATTGAGGACTGAATTGTTCCTTCCTGGATGGGCAAAGTGGTTGCTTTCAGGTTTCACAGACACCAAGTGCTTAGAGAAGGAGGATATATGCATGTAGTAAGGGTCAGTTTCCCAGACTCAATTTAAGTCTAAGGGCTTCATTTTGACAATCTAACAAGCTAAGACAAAGCTTAAAGGACAAGGAGCAACTAAGATTTATGGCTGTGGCCAAATCCATTTCACTATTTTGACAGCATAAAAAATATACCAGTGCAAAAAAGTTGCCCTAACTCTCTAAATTATTCAGAGGTGTGTTTTTGGGTTTAACATGTAATAAACCAATCAGAATGGAACATCACCTCATCTGTAAAGGCATGGGAACATGAGCTACAGTGGATTGCTGTTATAATGGTGTGTTTACCTGGCAAAGTGAATTGGTTTTCCACAAGGAAAAGGACCTGCTCATGTTCAAAGTAAAAAAAATGCATGAGCACATCATTAACGGGAGCAGCACTGTTCACCTTAAGCCGTTCAAATCCCATTAATGAACTTCAACAGTGTATCTGTGTCAGTAATGAGCATCGTGCACCTGCATATTACTAAAACATGCTGTTTAAATAAGGTTTAATAATGCACCACTGACTTTAGATGTGGTTTTTGTTGGTCAATTTCAGTTCACTGCCTTAAAATAGCAATACGCCAACAATGTACCAAGCCTTGCCTCATTTAAAAAGCACCACCCCTACTAGCAGAATGAGGTGGTATTAAACTAGCAAGACCACATTGTGTGTTCCACTGGGGCAAAACGGGTCCCTAATTTTAGACTAGACTAGATTTTGAATAGTGATACACCACGACTAGCCTAAATCCAGCTCCATGAAACCACTATTAAATTAACTATGAAGTTATGTAATTACATTTAAAGAGTACAGCAAAATAACAGTCCTACCTCTAGATTTCTAATGTTTAGTCATTAGGGGGGGAAATAAAGGTGGTTACTTTAAGACTGCACAGAAGCATGGTTTTCCCATAAACATCATCATAATACTGAACTAATGAACAATAATCTATATTGCTCATAACCCATAGTGCACTTCAGTATTTGCAGCAATTACAAAGTGTGAGATATCTACTCTGAAACAGCAGAGTCTGCATGAACATGTTTGTGGAAACTAGTGGACGCATAGTCCAAATAACACAGCTGAAGCTTTGCTTCACTGGGAGTTTATAGAAGATTTATGCTGTTTAATCAGAGTGAAAATTAAAAAAATAGTTTTTCCATGGGTTTTTTTTGGCCTGGGGCTTCCACAGGGAGTCTATGATGCTTTTCTATATTAAAATCATCTCAGCATTTATTGGTCAGTAGACTTTTATTTATGTAATTTTGGTCCTGCCTGGAAGCTGGGCTTCTGTGGTGACTGGTGGAGCTCTCAGGCATTTACACAGGTTTTCATGGTTTTACTGTGCAATACTGTGAATAATTTGTAAGTTCTTTGTTCAGTCATTTTGCAACACTAAAGCATTTAGCTGCTTTTGTAAGTGTGTAATTGAGCAGCTATAGGTGTTTTCTGAAGCAGAAGGGAAGACACTGCTGATGTTATCAACCTTACTCTAGAGGATTAGCTTGAAAATAGATCCACAATTTAAAGAGAGTCAGTGTTTTTAATAAAATAAAGCCTGTGTGGTGGTGGGTAAGTGTATAAAATTATTCTAGTATGAGTCCCCACGGGGTTTAAATGATTAGAAGCAAACGGGTCTGTAAAAATAGAAAACCAGCGAAAATGTGTCCAGAACAATGAACAATTGCGATACCATCTAGAATTAAGTTAAAAATGAGTCTAAATAGATAACTACTGTCACGGATTTGAGGCTTGGATGCAAGGGCAGTTCAAAACAGGTGTTTATTTTGCCAGGCAGACAGAACCAAAGGGGAGATCCAAAATCGTAATGAACAGTCCAAGGTCAATAAGAACAAACAGAGTGTGGTAGGATAAGGCTAAGGCCCAGAAACAAAGGCTAGGGTTTAAATACTGAGGCTAAGGTTTAAATACACGGCTGAGTAAACCACTAAGATTAGGGCTCGGAGTACCACTAAGGATAGTGCATAGAGTTTGCACTCTTCTGTGTTCACACTGGCGTTAAATAGCCCCAGTGATTAGCTTCCTGATAGGCGCCACCTGTGAGGGCAGTTCCCCTTCTCCTCGAGAAGAGGCCTTTGCCCTCACAACTACACTATACAGTTCTTAAAAACATTTACTTACTTGGCATTATGTCAAGTTATTATCAATAGATGAGCTCAGTAGTAGAGTTCATTCATCCATGTTATAAACCGCTTTTTTCATTTTGGGTCGCAGGGAAGCTGGAGCCAATCCCACCCAACTAAGGGCCCAAGGCTACAACCAGAACAGTAGGCCAGTCCATCGCAGGGCAACACATAGACAGACATCCATTTGCACACACTTACAACTACGAGCAATTTATGAAGAGTATCCAATCAACCTACTGCAAGCTTTTGGACAGTGGAAGGAAACCCACCTCTGACCAACCCAGGAATCGAACCCAACTCTTGCTGTGAGGCAACAGCGCTAACCACTGCACCACCATGCAACCCAAGTAGAGGTCAGATTCTACATTTTCCTCAATTTTACAGATTTCTTTTCCTGACAATCATGAAAAGAGTTATTCACTTTTACATGACCATTTCCAACCCCTCATTATCCCTTAGAATTAAACAGCCTGTTTTGCTTACTGTAAGACTGAGAAATGTAAATTAGTTTAGATTCACTGTTCTGTGGCTCATTAAAATACTGCCCATGATAGAACACTTCTAATAATGTTATTGCAGACAAGCAGCCCTAAATTGCTACAGACCATATTGACAGATATGCTGTACACAACATTTGAAATATTGTTATTGTTAATATTTTGTGACATTACAGGAACAGTGAGTTGAAAACGGGTTGTTCTTGTAGCTAAATTTCTATATATAGATTGTATGAACTGGGGAGTGTGTGGTAAGTTTAAAAACTTTTAAAGGGTCTATGTTTTCTGGCTGCAGGGGCCCTTTAATGAGCTCTTCACATGTTACTTTCAGTTCCTTCAGGCTGCAGATTCTCTCTCTAAACTCTAAACCATGCAGTGTGAAACAATGACCTGGAGCCTGTCTTACTGTATACAGTTGTGAAGTGAAAACACCTTTAATGTTTCTATTTTAAAAATCACTACTCCGCTCAGAATCTCCTGCTATCAACACTAATTTTCGTATTCACCAATACCAATTTTTTTTCTTATTATCAATGAAGAGTGAGTAGCTCTTATATATATTCTGCTGGGAATGAGCACACTCTTCCAGCGAAAGGAAAGAGCGAATGAGTGGAGCAGAAAGGACATTTCCTTCTATCAGGGTCATCTCTCCACGCGTCCAGATGAAGCCCTGCTGATGTATTCCCCACACCCGCTATTCCCCACAGCCATATAATGGCATTCAATAACAGAGCGAAGGAGCTCGTAAATCATGAGATGAAAACAGAGGTCGTTTCTCCACTGCCATGTTTTTCCCCATGCTGTGCTCAGAGGGGAGAGGAACAGGGGAGGTTTGTGTATCAGAGGCTTGTTCCCAGCACAGGGGACAGAGGAGAAAGAAAACATGCCTGCAACTAGCATTTACTTCTGCAATCGATTACTCTGTTGAGTATTATTTCTATCTCATTATGCCTTGTGTGTTCTTCTCTCTCTTTTATCCCTTAACAGCTAACCATTAAAGTCTTCGTAACAAACATTTGATTTTCTTCATAATGCCACACTGTGTGCAGTTCTAATGCACATCAGACACCTCACAGCTTCTTCACCACCTGGAAACCACTACAAAGTGAGAGTAAAGGAAACTAAAGATTCATAGAAAAGTGTTTACTCAGTCACTTACTCACTCACTCATCCATGCTTAGCAGGCTAAAGATGCTCCACCAGGGGGCAGTACTGTGGTGTGTTTCTTGGGTTGGTGGAATGGGGTTTGGGGAGGCACGGCCCCTACAGAAATTTGATTCATTACCATGAGTGACTTCCCACTAAAGAAGGTAGCTGATTGTTTATTAGTTTAGATATTGTTGCTGTCAGACAAAAGCCTTGTATCTCCAATTTTGTCATTTTTATATTATTACAAAATTTAAAAAAAACACCAGCTCACAGTAACAATGAATAGACCAAAACAAACAGTTGCAAAATGTACATTTTACCTTTACCTCCATTATAAGTTAAGAAGGTTTCATGCCTTTTATGTAAAGCTGTAACTTTGGAGATAAAGGGTTTTTGTCTGACAGCAACAATATTCAAAATGCAGACTGGGGGACTACTGCGCTGTGGGCACTATTAAGAATTTAACTTTTCTCTTAGTATCCAAATAACAGTAATAAGAAACCCAGAGAGATTTTGGATATTACAATCTGTGCAAGATGCAAAAAGCTTGTCTTTATTCTTTTAAATTATTCAGAGGTGTGTTTTGGGCAATTTTTCTTTTAATTGTTTATTTTACTTCCCTCCGGTGTCGGCCAGAGGAGGATGGGTTCCCCTACTGAGTTTTGGTTCCTCCCAAGATTACTTCTTCTAGCTCAGGGATTTTCCCCTTGCCTCCATCGCCTTGGCTTGCTCATTAGGGGCTCGAACCTGGATTTTGTAAAGCAACATGTTTGACAACATCTGTTGTAAAACGTGCTATATAAATAAAACTGAAACCAATCTGAGTGGCACATCACTTCACCTTTAAAAGGCAGGGTTGCATGAGCTATGGTGGATTGGTATTGTTTTCCCCTTCCAGGTCTGATTTATTTTTGGTGTGCAAAGTGACAATGTGTGAGCATATCATTCACGAGAGTAGCACTGTCCCACCTTAGCTTTTTGAAAGCACATTGAGCATGTATTTTTGTCTGCAAGGTGCTGTCACGATTCGTTGTGCCATGTTTCTATGTCTGTGTTTGTTTCAGTTTTTCCATGTGCTCCTGTCTGGTGTTTGTTTTTGTCTAAGCCCCGCCTTTCCTTTACCTGGTCCTTGTCTCTTGTCTCCTCCCCTGCCCAGGTGTTCCTTATCTTGCTTCATCTTTAAAACCCTTTGTGTTTTGTTGTCTAGTGGAATTTCCTGTTGTAATCTCAAACCTGTTGGTTTCCTTACTCTTGATTATGTTTCCTAAATCCCTGTTTGTTTATGTGAGTAATCCTATTTGTTTTTTTAGTTTTAGTTTAATAAACTGTGTTTAAAACTGCAAGCCCTTACAATTGCTTCCAACACCCACAGACCCTTACAGGTGCATTTTGTCCCCACATGTCAGTAAACCACAATGGTTAAATATGGTTTAATAATATGCCACTGACTTTAGACATTAAAAAAGCATCAGTCCTACTAGCAAAAAACTTTGTCATGCTTTCCGCTGGTGCAAAATAGGGTCCAATGAGTTTATTCTCTTCTTTGTGTATCTCATTTTCATTCTTTCTGTATTACATAGCAGACAAGTGGGTGTTCCAACGTTATTTTGTCCTACACTGTGACATAATTGCAGTCACACAACCCCCAGTGCTCCTGTATTGTATTACAATCTCTCAGACGGGTCGCATATGATTTACCACACGTCCGTTATAGGGAATTATAGAGAGAGCACTTTTGCTCAATTAACGTGTCAAAGTCTATTGAACTATGTCAGCCAATCTATACAGCCCTTCTTTATGGCATTAGGACAGCTATATACTACTTGTGTCCTGAATCACTATCTTGGAAACATTGCAATAGCCCAGCTGCTGCTCTCCTGAGCTTTCTCTTGTTGTAATAGCCTCCTGAAACATGTGCCCATTGCCAAGCTTTAGCAGGGACCTGGCAGCTCATCTATTTCCGGCTCCAGAAGAGGGTCCTCTAGGGACTGGGGGGTGGAGGTGGGGTTGGGGGGAGCACGTCGGGTCATGAACCCCGTTTGATCTGTGGCTCTTCATTTCCCTTGCTCATGTCATGTCTCCTGGGGAAAGAGCCTGCCCACAGTGCCAGAATGAGACACCAGCTATTACTCAACAATGTGGCTAGCAGAGTCAAGCACATTGCTCTTCTATCATTCAGCAGGGAGGAGGGTATGCAGCGGTGCAGAGTAGAAAAAAAGAAAAAAGGCCTCCTACTTGCCCAGAAAAGTCTTCAGGCTATGATATAAAATTCTAAGAAGATACAATTCTTTGCTGTTAGCCTGACTGGTTTAGGAACAAAGACTGATAATAGTTTTTCTTTTATTAATACACCAGTATTTAACTGCTCAGAGTGTAGAGTCACATGGGTGTGCTGCTGTCTACTTTCCATTGTGTGTATCATCACACCTGTGTGATCTGGATATTTAAACAATGAACATTAGAACCTGTTTGATGCTACTCTTGATGCAACAGTTCAAATTAATGGTAGTTTAAGATTACAGTCTATATGCCTTCATATTTATTTAGTTTATAATTTCTGTACATTTGACAGTCAACTGATAACTACATACCCAATTTTTGGAAAAATTGTAAAATGTAAATTGTAAAATGTAA
>JBBPDA010000134.1:79376-96989 GCA_037974385.1 Arnoldichthys spilopterus
ATAGATAGATAGATAGATAGATAGATAGATAGATAGATAGATAGATAGATAGATAGATAGATAGATAGATAGAAAATTGTACATTTTTATAAAAAAAAGCTGCAACCCTATGCCTCATGAGTGCTGTTACTTTCTACTCAAATGTGTTTAACCTGGTACTGCTTGGTCAACTGGACTCGTCTTTTCACTGGTCAATTTTAAGATTTGGGGTCATTTTGCTTTAATACATGTCAGACTAGTGGACAAAAAATGTGAGTATTTATTTTACTACTAAAATGACTCTATTCGAAACTATAGATTCCAATTATGATAAAAATCTTAAAAGGCTGTTTCTACAAAATGAGTTTTTTTTTCATTTACTCTGAATCACTTCAGTAGCAGGTACATATACCAAACCTTCCACTTTTATTCCTATCTATATTCTTAAGGTTTTTACAGAAGGGTCTGTTCAAATATAATTCATAGCCTGGTTTATATTACGTTTTAATCCTAAAAACATCCCAAAATCCCAAAAATTGGTTTTGTATCCCTATTGACAGTATTTTCTAATTTACTGAGTGATACCAGATATTTCTCTGTAAAAACCTTTAACTCTAATATGTCCACAAAGTGAAAAAATTCAATTCAATTTTCAGACTTTCTCTATATTTCGATCACTGAGATAACAAAGTCATTCAGAGACGTTTGATATATAATAGTTTGTTGTATAGAAATATACCAAGTTGGATATGTGATGGAGTGATGGAGATACGAACCAGAGCTGCAAAGTCTACAGCACAAATACACCTTATTTATTTATCACCAATAACATTAGTGAACCATCATGTGCATTCTGACTTTTTACATGCAGTGCTGATGATGTTTTATCTGACTCTTGAATGGAGCCTTTTACACCAAAACACTCCAGATTACATCTAAAACAGTGAAGAATTAACGGAATTCTTCTTGAACTAGAACTGACATTCCTAAGAAATATATATACATCACTGAATTCTGAACATGAAGTTCACAATCAGTCAATCAATCAATCAATCAATCAATCAATCAATCAATCAATCAATCAATCAATCAATCAATCAATCAATAAGTAGCTTATCAATTTCACATTAGGGTAAATTTCACACTGGTATACACATATATTACATTTCACCCAGCCTTAGCTTAGAGTCTATATTTAGATTTTTGCTGTGAGCAGCATGTCACTAAAAGCATACAAAATCACCGGCAATGTTTGTCACTGGTGCCTCATTAAAAAAGCTTGCTTTATTCAAATATGTTCTGGTTATATTTTATATTCAGGTTATTTAAAGTGGAGTAGGCTCGCTATATTTGAACTAAACTAATATTTTACATCAGATGCTTATGGCGGGTACGGCAAATCTGAACTATGCTTGTTGTCTCACACTGGAAGCTCAGCTGCTGTTGAAGTAAAGACCATTTTCAGAGTATTTGTTTTTTTTGCAATAATAAAGGAGTTAACCTTTATTGCAATTCAAATTTTCATATCAGTTAATTGCAGCTACTGCATCTTAAAATATGTCTGCTTTATTCACAACGAATATTACACAATACAGCACAATGCTATATTTTCAATTATTTCAAGCCAGAAGCATGTAACAAGAGATATGGGGCATATTTTTGTGCTTTGTACAAGTTTCTTCCGTGGCACCAAGTGATGCATGTGGACTTAAAACACTATATCAATTAAAGCAAGAGCATATTGTGCATGGCGTGGTTACTGGTCTGGTGCAAACCTGATTTTACTGAATGCAAAGGTATAGGTCTATATCAAAGCATTAAACAAATAATACCAACAGTATTACCACATATTGCAGTGGTAAGGCCCCAAACATCACAGTGTTAAAATTTTAAATAGTGCAAATTTCTCAGAAACACATCAGGAAATTACAGATTCAGATAAAGAGGTTAAAAATCACAAACGCAACATTTTGTGAAAGGCTACATTCGGAGAAAAGCGCCACAAGCTACCTCCTCTCAGCCAGACTTTAGCAGCCCAGACTGCTGCTGTCACCCCATGCTGCCATATTGTCAGTAATGAAAAGACTAGCGATCTGATGAGCAGGTTAATGAGACGCTGTCTGGAGTTCCAGTGTGTGACCTTCCAGGACAGGGACAATTCACCCTTTTCTCCTCATGCAGCCGCCTCCACCTCAATTACCCTCCGCTCATGGCAGAGGAAATGGCTGCTTATGCATAATCTTGAACATATGTGTAAAAAATCAGTTATTACATTAAAACAAGCTTATTTTGTCATTTTGCGTTTGTCCTAATATTGCACAAACGTGTCTCCACGTATGATTTTTAACTATTAAACATACCATTCTGATGTAGCTTTTAGTGGCATTATATACTTCAGACATCTGGTTCTTATCAGTACTGCTGTGAACAATTCTGATTGTGCCAGTTTCTCTAATGGAAAACTTTCCCATCAAACCATTATTAATTAATAATTATTATTTAGCAACAACTAAGAATTACTAATATCATCAGAAACAGCTGGTCATATATTGGAGAGCCAGCTAAAAAGAACCACATTTGAAAGGCAGGTTTATTGTTTGCCATAGGACTTAGTAAACCAGCAATATTTAAATTAAAACCTGAACGCCTGTTACAAGGGCGTTAAATCAACATTTTTCAAAGTGTGGGGGTTCTGGAAGAGGTGAATAATAACCCCTTTAAAAAATACAATACCAAATAATAATTAACTTCCAGCATTTCTATACTTCCCTTACATGAATAGTATGTGAATAATATCAGGTTTCAATGCAGAATGTGGTGCTACACCATCACATAAATTGAATTCATCAGCATGACCTACTATTTTGAATTGACTTCAGACTTTTCAGTGCCTATAAAACATGTTTTCATCTGATAAAACAAGACTGCAATACCACCTTGAATGAGCATTATTATCTTTTTTCCCAATGTAGTGTCCTCCATTATTGCTAACTTAATAATAACCAATATCAAACAAATTAGGCAGCAAGCTAAGCATAACAAGCCCATCTCATTATAGCCCCTCTAGTCTGACTTGAAAGAGAGTCAATCTTATTCTGCCATTTCCTTTTGCATTTGACTTTTGCATCCTTATTATCTTGTATGACAAAAAGAACAATAGCATTTTGAAATGGACAGAAAAAAGGGATAGGAAAATGCAATGAGACGACCCAGAAACACAGAGTTACTTACACTTTCTGACAATACTATTTACCTAAACCCATCCAAATGCCATTAGCTAGCATCAGCATCACATTATGGATATTTTATTGTACCCATTGTTATTCATGGATAATGTTAGCAAGACAATACTCTAACAGTAAATACTTACATAGTCTAATGCTGATATGTTTCATAACTTAAATTTGTTGACAGGTTTAGACACCCTTTTCTAATGCTTGTAATATTAGTTACTTTAAGAAACTATAAATTTGTTTTCTTTGACTCTGACTATGATGGGTTGACTGTGATTTGCTGGATGGTCATTCAGTCAGTCTAACCTGAACAGACTGCAGGAAGGCGAGGTTTACATAGTGGGCTAAAATCAGTTGACCAATATCAATCTATCTAGGGGGTATTTCACTCCCTGTAATATGTCTCATAGCATTTCACAGATAAGCTGTTTGAATTCTACAGTTGGGGCTAGGGCTGGGGGTGGAGTGAATCAGCCCTATCTTAACCAAATCATATTTTCTCATAATCTGTTGCTGTTATATATAGGTCCACAGAACTGCAAATAATAATCAGCTTCTTGATTTTTCAAGATTTTCATTTTGCAAATCCAATAACACCAGTAATTTAATTCCAGCAGTCACTGAATACCATCATTGTCTTATCTTAAAAAAGCTTCACCTTGAAAGTATATATTGTTTATTTTTTGAAAACTACAGTTGCACTAATCATTATGTGAAAATGTAATGGCAAAGGGGTCAAATTTACCAGTCATTTTTCACATTATCTCTTGAAGCCCAAGACTATTACACCCTAACACTTATCCAGAAACTAGGTTATAGGTAATGAAAATGTGCACCTGTCAGAGGGCAATGGCCATTTAAAATGTTAAAACAGAATAGACAAAAAAAGTATAGACTAGAATTTGTCAATACTGAATGTAAAATGAATAAAAATGTATGATGTAGTTATAATTAAAGCAAATGTTTACAATTTACAATTACATTTGAGAAGTTCAGCAAAACAAGAGAAACAAATTCTGAGTCTAACATTTCCAACAATCATTTCCCAGATTTTACAGATATGAGGGTTTGTTAGGTGATAAGAAAGATCTGAAGTGTGGGATGCATTAGCTTTGGGCTTTAGGGAGTTAAAAGAATATTCCCAGGTTTTCTATATGTCTCCTGAAAAAGATCGCATGGCAACTAAAGGAGTATGAACACACTGAACGCATTTAAACAGACTACTGCAGAGGCGTAGATTGACCTTAAAAAAGAGAGAACCTCAAAGCCCTGCACAAAGCACAACTTGAGCTGTGTGGTGGGAGAGACTGGCCATCTAAAAGAATATCTAATAGAAGTGTAGAGTAGTTAGAGGAAAGACATAGACATATTTCATCCTGATCTACTGCTTGTATAAGCCCTTGGCCTCTGGCTTGACCATGACCAAAGCTAGCACTGCGACTGTAGCCTTGACTCCTAGTGCCAGGTTTTGCACAGGACCATTAAAATGCAGTGCATTGTCATCACTGATGGTCCATTTGTGAGGACAGATGGCCGAGATAGATGGCTTGATTTGTCATTTCGAGGGACAATATTTCTCACGGAGGGATGGAGCAGGAGTGCTTTTCTAGCTCCTGAATTTTGACCTTGAATGTAAGCTAACCTTTAAGCTAATGAAGCATATAGCAATCTGTCCGTTTGTCTGTTTACGTTAGTATGTCTGTCCATACATCATTTTTTGTGGTTCAGCACATAATAGCATCAGATCTAAGTTCACAGACTAGAGTAAACACATAATGGGAAACAACCCATACATACACACATGCACATTATATCTTTCCTGCTTTATGCACAGCAGAATGTCACAGAAGTGGAAGAGAAACAATCTGTGGAACCAGGGTTTTTCATGCCTCCATGTCTATCTCAGGCCAAAAATCAATTCTAATCTATTCAGACTAATAGAAACACAAAAGGCAATTTAGAAAACCAATTAAGACTGTTACACACTAACATGCTAAAACTTATTTAGTGTAACCCTAAGAAATTACATTTAGTATTATTTATAAAATTAAACAGAGGAAGCATAAGCATTGATTTAAGATTAGCCACAAAACTTTGGGCTTTTTATCTAGAAAACAAAAAGGTTTGTATCAGTTTTGCTATTTGGAATGCAAAGCCTTTGAAGCTCAATATCTCAAAATCACTCAGAATTCAGACAGAACCTTTTCATTCCAAAGGGAGGATTTAGAAAATTATGTTAAAAAACTGATCAAACCCAACATGTGCAGTCAGGTCCTATCAGACATTTCATGATTGTGCAGATGTGCTTCTCTGGGCATGGCCATGTTCTCAGTAAGCTACGCATGAGCTCATAAAGTGTTCCTGAGCCACGCTAGCAATATGTCATCTTTCTGGCCTCATCACATCTGTGCTGTCAGGGAAAAGTGGACAGTGATGGAGAATATTTACCCAAACCTTCCTGGGTCTGGAAAATCTTCAAATGGCAAAAGAGAGTCTGGCAGTCGGCTGGCAGGCCGATCCACAGCCTCTGTGGAGTGGCTACAAAGGCATGGACCAGCAAAAAGTAACTGATCTAAAGGCATCAAAGACCCACTGGTCAACTAACGGCATAAAAGTCAGTGATATAAGAGGGAGCTAGCCCACTATACCTTAAATCAGGCCTGAAGTTCTTGTGCAAACCCAATTGCAGGCCGATAACTTCCGACCTGATCCATCAATTTACAGTGCAAATAAGACCCAAGCCCAGCAATTCTGTCCAAAACTGACCTGAACCAGCCTATTATCACCCAAAGTGCCAAATAAATCCTGACATTTATAAAGATAGTGGCGGGTAAACTACGGTGTAGCAATAATAATAGGTTTCCTTCTATAATGCGCTGTTCCTCTGCTGTGTGCTGCTGATATAGCATAATGTTAACCTTCATCAGCTTAATCCTTAAACTCTATTACTTCAGGTAGACTTAAATAACATAGTGAACAGGGGCTCCTGAGAGGTGCAACTGTATATGTGTTGGCCCTATCAATGGGAGTTGGCAAGTCTGAGCCATGGTAATGTCAAAGCCATCTTTGGCCAGGAGTCCAAGACAGCCCAATGGGCTTTGCTCTCTCTGGGTGTGTCATAACCCCAGCATGGGCCTGTTCTACCTAACATAACAGAATTGGCAGTCAACACTCATCCCCAAGTGTGACTGTGGCAGTTCAAAAGATGCAGTGGATAGCTTCACCTGACTAGGGCGAAGCACCTGCTAGCCTTCAGTCCTAGAATGTGCAACTGGAGATAATTAAATTTTAAAAAACTTTTTTTTTTCAAAATAAAATAAATAAATGTCATTTTGGCTAAGCACAGCAAGGAAACGTAGAAGGTAGGCTGTAAGAACCAGACCAAATGATGTCCAGTTATGACTAAACCTGGTCTGGACTAATATTTTAAGCTTCATTAAGAGGTTTAAAGAAATAGTTCAATAATGCTAACAGTTAATAAATCTTTGCAATTTGAGTTATGTTCAGTGGTGACTACTAGCTTCCCTTCATTGTTAGTAACATTAGCATGTATTGTTGAACTATTTTTTTTTAAATTTTCAAGGACAGAAAATGTTCCATTAACTCTCAGGCACATTAATAGGAGTATTTTCAGGTAATTTTGGGCTGTTTTTGGGTCATTTCTACTGGTCAATTTTCATACAATGAAAAGAGCTGCTTTTGTAAGAACAGGCATGAAAAAATATCAATTAAAAATGGAAGATAATGAGTTTTTGAGGGTTTACGTATGATGAGGTTCTTTCCTCCGATGTATTTTTCAGCCATAGACAAAAAAAATTTGATTTTTTCCCCCCAAATCTATAGAGAAATTATACAAATTAATCAAACTTATAACAAGCCCAGACGTTCAGTCTCTCGAGTCTAAATCAATGCCCTGATCTATTACTGAGAAGCTGAGAGGCCTGCTTTTGAGGGATTATTGATCTGTAATCAATGCATCCAACAGATACAGAATAGTTGCTCTAGTTAAAAGGTCACCCTTTGGCTCAATCCACCAGATTAATTTCAGTTCCCTCATGAGCAAACAAGCAAATAATGCACTGGTTTTCAGAGGTGACTTCCTTTATAGTTTTGTATATTTACATTATCCTGCAGTAATCTATCTCAGTGCGATTACAATGCCTGTAAACAAGGCTGGCGATGCATAGGAAGTGAATTTAATTTGACAGTGTAATCTGGCCCGGTTTCAGGGCTTCTCATGCAAGTAAACAGCTGTGTGTGCACTGGGCTCCATGCAATACATCTCATTATCCTCTGTTAGTAATTGGAATAGTGGAGAGTAATTACATTTTTGTTTGAGTGTACCGCAAGAGTTTTCACTGAGGCCCCTGACGTTTACCCTGGCTGTCTCTGGGAATAATAGGGTCTTTTGAACAAGCAGTACAGGGGAGAGGGCTCAGCTTGCTGGAGCATGACCAAAGTTTGATGAATTAGTCACTTTCTACACTTCAGCTAAGCTCTGGGGAATGGTCTACTTTACAGAGCATTATAGCTACATGATTATTAGGGTAATGATAACATCAAGGCAATATATTAATGTTGTCATGCTGCATCAAAAATATTAAAACATCTATTAAAATGCTTGTTTTCTTACTTGTAAGGCTGGTTCTATAGCAATGATCGCATTATCTAAGCATCAACATACAAGTGGGGATTGAACAATGCCACTTTACCTTTTGTGAAACAGAAGCCTTGAGTTTTGTATGATACTGAAACTGACCCTTCTTCTTTGTTCCTCCTTTATTCACTGAGCTGCATTATTGCAGGGGGCTGAAGCCTATCCCAACACTTGTATAGCAAATAGTCAGAGAAACATCCTGGACAAGGAGCCAATATGTTGCAATGAAACAGACCAGACATGTTTAAGTTAAACCACTAAGTTTTAAAGTAAGTTGTTTTTAACTGACACACTTCTGTTTTCCTTTTGTGTGGGCAGTAGTGGCATAGTGGTTAGGCCCTTGCCCTTGGGATCTGAAGGTCGTCATCAGCAGGATAGATTCTACAGGTGTGTCAAACCAATATAGTATAAGAAAACATATACTGCGCTGTGGAAAAGCAGAATGTTTAGGTAATACCATACTGTGTCGTGCTGTCAGAAAATAGTTTAATTTTCTCATTTGACCTAATTTTATGCTTAAAGTCTGTTATAAACGAGGCTTATATTTCTCTATTACAGGTTGATGACAGGGTGATTTTATATATATATATATAAATATATAAAACATTCTGTTCACAAGGGCAAGTACCTAATCAATAGGCTACCACTATTGGCAGATAGCTAACTAATATATATATATATATATATAAACTACAATTTATCTACATCGGCCTATAAATTATAATGTAATTATATTTAACATTATGCTGCTACCATCTCCCTACTCACCATGTCATGTTTACATCTGCTCTTTTTTATAAACTTGATGCAGTTTTGCACAACCTCCCACTTTGCTCCTGCTAGATCCCATAATTTTGCACAATGAAAAATAAAGTGCCTTAAATTATGTGATTTAAATGTGTACATTGGTCCCACTTTAATTCAATATGTTAAACCAAACCAATAACTGCCTTTCATTTACTCTCTTTTGGCAATAATCATGTTGGTGTGATATACTGTAGTCATGTGGGACTAATGTACACATTTGAATCAGGTAATTCAAGGCAGATTTTATTTTTTGTGTACTTGTAACTGTCTGTCTTTGCACTGTATTGCATTGTTTGCACATGTTTATGTTGTTGTATGTTAAGTTTCTATGTTTTTGTGATTTCATGTAGCATCCTGGTCCTGGAGAAACGTTGTTTCGTTTTACTATGTGAAAAATATTGGTGCATCCCAACACATTTTCTCCCTCAATTTAGTCATTGCAAGGTATACGTCAGTGAAGAAAGCCTGAGCACAAACTTTTATTAAACATCAAATACAGTGTAAGAAGGTGTTTTTTAACACATAGAAAAATGTGTCCAATCAGAGCATAATTAGCCTTGTTTAAAGTGGAGCTGTATAGAAACAATGAACAAAAATCAACATGCTCATCATTTCTTATGTCTTGATATCCTTTTTTTGTCATATCACACTTCACACACGCAGTGATCAGATGTTTGGTTTAAAGCGGCGCATGTTTGCATTTTATAAAGAAAAAAATCAGATGTTGTTTACCTAGTTTATCTACATCAGCCCTAACAATAAAGGCCATGCACAATATATTCTGTGTCCTCACTGTTTGCTAAGAATTGTGAAGAATTATGCAGAGAAACAAATAAAGGTGTAAAACAGAGCCAGGTATGAGAGGAGGATGAGGGTAGACCCTAGAGGGATGAAAAACAGATTTGCGGTGACATGTTTTGACACTCGCTGTCTGCAGAGAGATCTGTCTAGCCTGTCTATGTCTGTGTGATGAGGAAACAGCAGACAGAGCACCAAGATCATGCCATCAGCTCTGAGAGACGAGAGGAGACACTAATGTGGCCCTCCATCAATGTCTACTCTCTTCAGTGTCTATTCCCTTTCACTGTGTCTCTAATAATGTATATTCTACATGAGTTGTAGAGCTTGAGAGTCTGAGTAATATAGGTAGGTATGTAAACATAAACCTTTTTATAATTATATTTAGATATAATTTATATATAATTTATATATATTAGGTTTAATAAGCTTAAAAAAGTTTTATATTTTTCTTAAAGTAACAGACATATTAACATATAACAAAACATTTCATGCTGTATGTAGCATTTCTACACTACTTTTTCAGTAATGGGTTCTGGCACTAACCCACTGGTTAGACTGCTGCTTTTATTCAGTCAGTGAGATATTTATAACTTCTAGGAGGCCTAGAGTGACATTTATTCTCCAAAAATGATGTCAAATGTTAAAGCTTCAGTACTTGAAGGCCTAACCACTGGGACAGTTTGCTTAACTATGTCTACCTAGATGTAAAAAATGAAAGAACCAGTTTGGATTATTTAAAGAATTTAACCCTACTGATTCCAAACAAGAACAAGGATCATACTGTCATGGCTAGATAATAATAATTGTGATTCACTTTACCTGTTAGTGATTTTAATGTTGTAGCTGAACAGTGTATATGTACATGTGTGTATTTGTATGTGTGTGTTTGTGTATATGCACAAACATAGAACAGCCATGACATTAACACAACTGACTGTTATTTTATTACAACGGCACCTGTCAGGGGGATGGGATTGAGGAGCAAGTGAACAGGCAGTTCTTGAAGCTAATGTGCTGGATGCAGGAAAATGGGCAAGTGTAAGGATCTGTGCCTCTTTTACAAGTGCCTTATTGTGATGGATAGATGACAAAGTCAGAGTATCTCCAAAACAGCAGGTCTTGTGGAGTGTTCCAGGTGTGCAGTAGTTAGTACCAAAAGTGATCCGAGGAAGGATGTTATGGACAACCAAGGCTTACTGATGGTCATGGAAAGAGATGGCTAGCCCA
This sequence comes from Arnoldichthys spilopterus, assembly GCA_037974385.1. NCBI lineage: Eukaryota > Metazoa > Chordata > Actinopteri > Characiformes > Lepidarchidae > Arnoldichthys > Arnoldichthys spilopterus. The sequence continues at coordinate 90,081 of JBBPDA010000134.1, forward strand.
TCTGGTCCGATCCCACAGAAGAGCTACTGTGGTTTAAAAAGTAAAGGCTGAGACTAATAGAAGACAGTCTCTGACTGTCAGAGTGGGTTTTGTAGCATGAGGTGCGCCTACTCATTAGTCATGTGGTTTTAATGATATGGCTGATCGTGTAAGTACTGTAGTTCTAGCTGAGCTTAAATGTAAACACGATTCTTTTGAATAATAATGAACAAAAAATTACAGAGATTTTTTGTATTTTTTAGATATCAAAAATCATTAGGTCTTCTCTGTAGGCCTGGAAGGTCTTGAAGGCCCTGGGGATTTTCTGGATATCTGTAAAAATAAAGTATACTGCTTAGCTATAAACAGTAGCAGCAGCAAAACTAAAGCCTGAATTTTGCACAGTGTTTATGGACAACAGCATGTTATACAGTGCCAGAAACTACAAAAGCAAATTTATTTCAGATTTCCTAACAACTCCATCGTATATTGTTCATTCTCCAGCTAGATGCAGATGAGCCGTTGTGCGAAAGGCTTCAGGACTTCTCTTAGCTTCAGATTACTTTTTCCATTACATTCCGTACAGTTACGTTTCCCATACAGTTTGATCCAATGTATACTCATGTGAACAGCTCAAATAAAATGATCTTTAGTTAGTGTAACTTTACTGATCAGGTTGCAGTTCACAACTCCACCTCCTTCCATTATAAAGCAAGCTAAACTGTCTAGACATTCTGCATAACAGAAGGTCATTTCACAGAGACAAAACATTGTGTGTGTGTGTGTGTGTGTGTGTGTGTGTGTGTGTATTAAGTGCCATATTATACATTAAGGAAATGAAAGCAGAGAAAATAAGACTTAAAAACTGCTAATCAAACCTGAAAATTGTCCAGACGTGGTCCTACTATTCTAATGAGTACACCGAACATCCCACCACTGCTCCACCACTGAAACCAAACCCAACAGCAAGAACAATGCAGCAAGAAACAAGTAAAATAGGCTAAATACATGTGTTCCCTTAGAACACAGCTAACTCAAAAAAAAAGAAGCCTGCCTTTACAGGCTGACATACTAAAGAGCTGGGTGTGTATCCAGGGAAAGCCGGAACGGCCAACTGTACAAACAAGCAAACAAATAACAAGAACAAAGTAATGAACAGAAGAAAATGCTGACACACAGATGGATGGATGGATGAAACCACAGGGAGACAGATGAGCTTGACAGGCCAGTTGTGCTTGTTTGCTTCTACTTAGCTTTAATTTAGCAGCAGAGCTGATTTCATTCAATGAAAGACTGATGAGATGGTCATGGCACTTGATAGCAGCTATACAAATTGCACAAAGCAAGTCACAAAGTATCGTTTATTTGTGTTAATTCAAATGTGTTTTGTTTAGCAAGTAAACTCTCAGACAAAAGTACACAATTTTCTTATGAAAAGAATATGCCCTACACACATACACTGATCAGCCATAAAACTAACAGCACCTGCCTAATACTGAGTAGGTCCCCTCATGCTGCTGAAACAGTTGTGCACCGTGTTCCGACCCCTTTATTTTATCAGCATTCACCTTTTAAACCATAGTAGCTCTTTTGTGAGATCAGAGCAGACAGGCTAGCCATGAGCTAGTTGTTCTTCCTTGGATCGTCTTTCATAGGTACTAACTACTGTATACCTAGAACACTCCCAAAGACCCGCTGTTTTGGACTCAGACATGTAGCCTTCACAATAAGACCACTGTTAAAGTGGCTCAGATCCTTACGTTCACCCATTTTTCCCATCAGTCAGTGGTTTTAATGTTGTGGCTGTATACATCACCACACATTCAATAACAAAGCTGAAAGGTTTTGCCAGGTGCCTCTGTATCTTCACCCTCCCTCCACTCCGAACCTAACAGCGCCCTTCACATCTGTTTACCTGCTGCCATGGCAACATCTGAGGGAGCGCACTCCATACGACAGTCCCCCAGGGCTTTGAAACCGGGACAAGGGCCAAATATCACACACAAATACACACATACACACACACACTGTTCTTACAGATCTATTTTTGCTACACTATAACCCTTAATTTGCACTGTATGCCAAGCTGCTCTGTCACACTTCTTGCCTTTTCTAGAGCTGTCGTTAACCAACCTTCACCCAAATTCCCCACAAATTTCCACTCGGAGTGAAGTTCCATCTTCCCCAAAGGAGCCCGTGCGAATACCTCCATAGATTAAAGCACTCTAGCTGAACTTCTGCGCTCCGAGAGGCCGATGCGTAAGATGGGAGCATTAATATTTATAAATGAATACATGCATATGTTAGATCCGTCTATTTGGACAAATCTGAGAGATCGCTTGCATTCTTACAGCAGGGTAGAGGATATTGGAGTGAGAAAGAAGACAAGCTATGGAGAAAGAGACAGGCGAAGGGAAGATGAGACAGACTGAGAAAGATAAAGGGAGACAGACAGAGAGAGAGAGAGAGAGAGGAAGTGTAAGTGGGAATAGAGACAGACTGACTGACAGACAGAGACACAGATAGACACACAGACAGATGGACAGACAGACAGACAGACAGATAAATAAATAGACAGATCAATCTATCGATCTGTCTATCTAGGATGTGTTGGTGTCCACCCCTTTGTGCCAAAATTCATGACAGAATTGTTAAATAGTTCAAATTGAACATTTCTCAATGCAAGATTGCAGAGAATTTAGGTCTTTCAACATCTACAGTACATAATACTGTGAAAAGTATCAGAGAATTCAATGACATCTCAGTGCATAAAAGGCAAGAAACCATTGTTAAATGCATGTGATCTTTGTGCCCTCAGACAGCACTGCCTAAAAAACATCATACTACTGTGATAAAGATGGTCACCTGGGCTTGGGAGTACTTTGGAAAACCATTGTCACTTAACACAGTCCATTGCTTCATCAAGAAATGCAACTTGAAACTGTATCACACAAGGAAGAAGCCATACATCAAGTAATGCTGCTCAGTTCTCTGGGCCCAGGCTAATCTGTGGAACCATGTGCAGTGGTCAAATGAGTCCACATTTCAGCATGTTTTTGGGAAAAATTGAGCTCTCAAATTTCCATTAGCAAAACTACTACAATAAAAAAGTGTAATTAAAGAAATGATGAACAAGGACACAATGGTAAACGTTTTTGCATTTGCATTTTGGAAAATATTCCAACTTTTCTGAAAATGAGATTTGTACATATTATTTAGATATTAACCAAAGGGAGAGAACAAGGAGGGGGTGAGTAAGAGAGAAAGAGAAAAATAGAGAGAGAGATTAAATGCATAAAATGAAGGACAGTAAAGAACAGATCTCTGGCAGTGAAAGTGCATTAAAGCCTCAGATAAGTGAGTCCTGATGAGTCCCCTAGTGGCTGAAGTTGAACAGATGCCCTCACCTGGAACTGTGGTTTTTAGAAGTGCATCAGCTTTAGCAATGTATCACACACACACACACACACACACACACACACACCATCATTTGTGGACAAACATTCCAAACACTCAGATCCCCACCAACAAGTCACAAACAAATTATGAACCCCCTGCACATGCCATTAGACATCTGCCACTTAACAAACCAATGCTTTCTGAAATGAACATTGTGTACATTGGAGTTCAGTGTAATTTGTGCTCTGCTCTACTGGGCCACACACTGGCAATCTGCAGCATTGTGCCAATCTCAGGCCCCCAACCAGCATTTTCTGAAAATCCTCAAAATCTGCCAACAAGAGAGTCATCATGCCTGTAGAAAACTGATCCAGGCCATGCATTCACTTTCCATGAATTTTATTTCAGATCCACATATAATGTTTATGAGGTTTTATGTACCAAAAACAGCTGGAATTCATTTTATAACATCTGATTACTGTAACCATTTTCCAACCTTCCTCTATCCCTTAAAATTATACAGGTTTGTGTTGTAGTTTTGATTGGGGAGTAGGGGTAAGGATATGTTTGCCTCGGTCATGTGCCATGAAAGAAGCAGGGCCAGTCATTTTGTTCTTGGGCAATATTTTTGAGGTCTAGGGCTTTTCATAAAACATTCTGGGTTGTAATGTGATGCATTGTAGGACAAAAACACTGAATGCAGTTTGGGAGCTCACCTGCCCTACATGGATTTCATAGGCTGGAAGTGAACATTTGCATGTGAATTTATATGATTTGCAATAATGTAATAATATTTAAATGCTACATTAAACATTTTTATTTTAAAACCACAGGAAATAATTGTAATCTTTTCCATGGTATGGGCTCTTTAATGTAATACAGAGTGCAGTCATGCTAAATGGCAGAAAGAAGTGATTAGGAAACCTTGGTACGATGTTGTTTCTTAGAGAGTGCCATGTAGCCAGGTTTCAAAATGTGCCAAAAGCAAAATATACCCCGGAGTATAAAACAGTTTTACTATCCCAGTATCATTATTTTATTTAAGTATTTCGTCTCTAAACCTGAGATGAATTACATTTTTGAACACACTGTTATTACTTCCATCGACTTAGCTTAAAAAAAAAAGAAAATGGACAACATAATGAGCCACCGTGTGATGATTCGGAATTGGTTCAGTAGGGACCAATTAAGTCTGAAATGATGCAGGATTCTCTGTTCTTCATTTAAGACAATGCTACTAAAAATACAGCAGGTAAACCTCGTTATAAGACATTACAACAGGAACAGAGGTGTTGGCAACTGAGCTTTTACTTTAATCATGTCCTACTTGTTCTCAAAAAATAGAAAAAAAAGTAGAGAAAAGACATGAAAAGCGTTCAGAAAAACGAACAATATATCAAAGCTCCCTTGAAATTCTACGCAATAGAAGGAACATCTTTATATGTTCATGGAACGATAAGTACATAAATAGCAGCTAAACTAGAGGGCTGGTGATGTACATTAGACAAAGCCCCATCCGCCCGCCTACATTTCTCTCAACATGCATGACGTGGAGCAATGCAGCACCCTGAAATATTGAGACAAACTGCACCTGCATCCATTCATCACAACACACTTTCAACAGCAAAAGCTAAATGCTCTTATCAAAGCGGCACACAGAAGAGACAACACACAATCATCCATTATGGAAGAAGCTTCCACCCACTTAGGATTCCATCCGAGCTTGGAAATAGAGACCGTACGGCGTCTTTGTACAGACAAGGCACCGAGCACAGTCATTTCATGAGTATATACTGTATTTTTCTGGGAGCTGTGTCAGTGGAAACTGGAACGTGTTGTGAAAGCATTTTCAGCATTAATTCAACCGCTATTGAAAGCTTTGAAAGCTATAGAGATTGGTATTGTCAATACATTAGCCAAAACACATGAAGCCTGCATAATGTAGGGGTGTCAGTTAAACAAATATGCATTTTTCTTAATCTTTAAATCAAAAGACTTGTTTCTAAAAAATGCAAATGAAAGTTGTTTCTGAGACAAATTCCAAAAGTAAAGTTGATTAAAAATAACATGAAACAAAATCCAAACAAAACAAGTGTGTTTGTAACGCCTCCCAATTAGTGATTCTCAGCCTCAGTTTGTGTGTATCTTCTTGTCATGCTGGAGAAGCACCCTGTGTGGCTCCTCAAGCAGCTGCTTCATGAGAGAACACCAAGAGTGTGTGAAGCAAAGAGATTTTTTGTTTGCTTGTTTTGCTGTCTACTTAATTCCAAGTGTCCCTTTATGTCATCACTGTCAGAACAAATCTTTGTTTTTTCAGTTTCTGTCATTTATTACTTTTTTATATAATTTGAAAACACCATCTGACCTTTACAGTGTGTGGAATTTTTTGATGAATGGATCAAGACAAATCAAGACAAATGGTCCAGAATTATTTGGAAAAACATAATTTTACATTAACCTAGTTAATAAGTTAAGAAGTCTTCTTGCTTTTCCTGGAAAGTTGTTTTGGAGAAGTGAGATTTATGCCTGAATTACATGATTTTTTTTCTTAGCTACTGTCATTAAATGTATAAAAGAAAAGAAAAACCCTGACGTGTGTAAGAGTGCACATGTATTAACTGGCTTAAATTCTATTTGGCCTAACAGAAAACTGTGGCATTCAACATCCATCCATTCATCCATCCCCCCATCCATATGCACTTATCAGCTTCAACATTAAAACCATCTGTTTAATGCTGCTTAAGTCCCACGCATGTCATCAAAACAGCTGTGACTATGGTGCAATGTTTGTACTTACACCTTTTATCATAACTTGCTTTAATTATTTATGCTACAGTAACTCTTTTATGGGATTGTATTAAACAGGCTAGCCTTTACTTGCCATGTCAGGTTCTGCGGTGATAAATGGAAGTAGGCGCAAGCTAAATGTTAAAAAAAGATTTATTCAAACGAAAAAACAAACAGGAGTGCTGGCTGAAAATACATGACACAAAGACGAAAAGGCAAAGGAACACGTCTGGGTAGTTACAACAGTTAACCGACAAAAGACAGAGGCAAACACAAGGGTTTAAATACTAGACATAAAGATGGACAGCGGACATGATTATGGATGACAAACAGGTGACAAGGTGGGACAAGGGCATGGCTAGACAACTAACATGAGGAAGCACATGAAGGGACCAAAACATGAAACTTGACCAAGACAAACGGACCAGACAGGACATTACAGTTCCCTCCCTAAAGGAAAAAAAAATTTAATTAAAAAAATATTATTTATTATTTATAAAGACCGGACATTTGCTGCCCCAGCCTGGAACTCTGTTGCCCCAGCCTAAGACTTTGTTTCCTGTGTGTTTGGTCCCTGTGCCTGTTCTGGTGAGTGTTTGTTAGTTGTCTAGTCCCTGTCTAGGTCTTGTGTTTTGTTTGGTGGGCTTTTTGGTTATGTTCTGGATCGATATACAGTGGGTACGGAAAGTATTCAGACCCCTTTCAATTTTTCACTCTTTGTCATATTGCAGCCATTTGCTAAAA
>JBBPDA010000134.1:98526-111314 GCA_037974385.1 Arnoldichthys spilopterus
AAAAAGCCCACCAAACAAAACACAAGACCTAGACAGGGACTAGACAACTAACAAACACTCACCAGAACAGGCACAGGAACCAAACACACAGGAAACAAAGTCTTGGGCTGGGGCAACAGAGTTCCAGGCTGGGGCAGCAAATGTCCGGTCTGTGGCTGGGGAAATAAAGTCCCAGGCTAGGGGTGGGGAAACAAGGTCCCGGACTGAGGGAACACGGTCCCGGGCCATGCAAACGAAGTTCTGGGCAAAGGGAGCTCTGATACTGGACCCATAAGCCATGGAGGCGGAGCCTGACGACGTCAGCGACGTACAGGAGGAGCCAGGAGGCACCCGTGACGTCTGGGCGGAGCCAGGAATCGCTGGGGGGAACAAGCCGGAGACAGTGGCATGCACACGACACAGGGCGGGACACAGCGGCTTCAGCCCTGTGAGGGCATGTCTGATGCAGGGGCAGAGTCCTCTGGTGTCCTTGATACGTGGACGGAGCTGCTCGTCGATGCGGAAACATAGCTCAATGATTCAGGGACTCCACTCGACGATTCAGGGATTCGGCTCGAAGATTCAGGCTCTTGGCTCGTCGATTCAGGTGCTTGGTTCGTCGATTCAGATGCTTGGTTCGTCGATTCAGATGCTTGGAGTGACGCTGACAGCGGGGGCACGAGTCTCACGTGTGTGTATATATATATATATATTTTTTTTTTTTCGTTATTATTCAAAAGAATCTTGGTTACATTAAGCTCAGCTAGTACTACAGTACTTACACGATCAGCCATATCATTAAAATCACATGCCTAATAAGTAGGTGCATCTCATGCTACTTAACCCACTCTGTCTATCAGAGTCAGCCTTTACTTTTTAAACCACAGTAGCTCTTCTGTGGGATCGGACCAGATGGGCTAGCCATCTCTTCCCATGACCATCAGTAAGCCTTGGTCGTCCATGACATCCTTCCTTGGATCATTTTTGGTAGGTACTAACTACTGCACACCTGGAACTGTCTCTCATTCTCCTTTTGTCAGTAACACGTATATATATATACGTGTTACTGACAAAAGGAAAATGTGAGACAGTAAGAGACTGAGAGAGAGAGAGAGAGAGAGAGAGAGCAAGAGAAAAAGACAGAGAGAGCATGCATGAAAGAGGGAGCACAAAAGCAAGCACAGTTCTGCACAGGAAGCCATGTTATCTCCCAAGGAGCAGGGTAACTGGTCCATGCATCTGGCACTAGCAGGCTGGCAGATGGATAAGGCATGGACCTTTTTTCTCTCCCATCCCAAAATGGCTTGTGTTCCTAAAACACCATTGGTGCCTCTTCATCTCTTTCAGGCGTCTAAATGAACAGAGAGTTATCAATATGGGCCAAGGTGTATCACTAATGGAATTTGAGTGGCCACTTGCAAAATATGCTAACATAGAAATAAAAACCTTTTCTAGACATTTTATACAATAAGAGGTGAAATATATGCAGAAAAGCTCTGCTTCATATAAATAAGATTAGATGACTGTACCCAAAGGCTATGCCCTGCATAATAGAAACATCAGGCAACATGACTTGTACATCAGCGCTTAAAGTCACTGACCAAACTACATAATAGTGTACAAGCTGCCCTCATCTTCACTCGAATCAACACTTTTTAGGCCTTGCTAAAAACAAGGCCTGTTAATGGCTTCTGTATGATTGAATGGGGTCTGTAAAGACCACATCAACAGCTCCAGAGCAAAGCTGAGTTAGTGCTGAGGACAGCATCCCAGCCTGCAGGAATATCAATGAGGGTTTTGAGTCGTTAGCAGACTGGAATGAGTTGGAGGCAGCTCTAAGTGGCTAAACACCTACAGAAAAGTGTTCAGTGCAAGAAGTACTGAGCAGTAGGAGTGAAGAATGAAGGCAAATGTACATTGGGTACAGGTTTAGCCAGACCTAACACATGCTTTTCTCAAGCTCATGAAGCAGACAGTCATTTCAGTTTTGGCTTTTAGAGCGGTGGTAAAACCACCTACTAGTTATTTCACTTATTTTACCATGTGAAGCCATTCAAGAGTCAACAGTATTGGCACTGCTTTTTACACACACACAGACACACACACACACACTGGCCACTCTTTATCATCCATGTCTAGCTAGTTAAACCTACACACATATTTACTGATAATAATAACCTGATGGCCCAAAAAAATTCTTTAGCTTTTGCAGTGAACATGAAAAGGTGTGGGTGAAAGGTGAGAAAAACACGCATTAAGTTTTCAACTAAATATGAATTTTATTTATGTAGGTATGTTTATATGTATATGGGAGCAATAACCAAACACAACACTCATGGGGCGGAAGAAAATACCCCCAATCACCAGTCCACATCAGTCACATCTTGGGGCAATTAAGCATCTCCAATCCACCTGACAAATGGTAAGGGATGCACCAATCTGACTTTTTCAGTTCCGATCCTGATAACTGGTCTTTGGGTATGGGCTGATACTTAGTACCGATCCGTTATGATTGTTTAATTAATAAGCTATATGCCTCACAGTGTGGAAGAGTTTTTATGCGTAAAACAATATCAGGCTTGACTTAAAAAAAATTTTCCTCACTTCAAATACTAATATATAACAAATACATATAAACCTATTAACTGAATCATTCATTATCCATTTATTATCCAGACTGCTTGTCCATTTTGGGTTGTCGGGAAGCTGGAGCCGATCCCAGCTGACTATGAGCACAAGGCAAGGTTCACCCAGGGAAGGAGGCCAGTCCATCGCAGGGTTAAAAGACAACCAACCACACACACACTTACCCCTTTGGAAAATATAGAGAATTCAGTCAAATTAAAACACAAGCCTTTGGACAGTGGATGGACACTGGAGCAGAAAGCATCTAACCACTGCACCACTGTGCCAACCAACTTATTTATCATTAAACAATAATAGTGAACCAGCAACTTGGTAATTACATAGTACTTATTTTGTTACAGATACCTGTTCCAGCTATTTGAGCCAGTATTGGACCGATATCCGATATCGGTATCAGAATGCTGCATCCCACACAGACACGGTGAAAACATGCAAACGCCACACAGAAAGAACCATGGGAATTATATTTCACTTGGAAATACACCACATTAAGGAAGAAAAATGTATCTGATTTGTGAATACTTAAATACTTAAAAACGTAAATAAACAGATAAAACTCTGCCTCAGTCTTTAGCAATATATTTAATGAAATACTGTTGTACCCTTAATTCTCTGTCATTTAGGTTTCTCTTAATTATTTTTTATTTTTCATTAGTTATCTTTAAAAAAGAAAATGTAAAAGTTATAATATGCTATTCTACCCTTTTTTATTCTCGCTCTTTCTCCACACCTATGCTCTATTCTTTTCCAGACAATGGATCAATGTCCCAATCTCACAGGACCTTAGGTCTCAAGAATTTCTCTTAAAACAGAGACCTCCGGTCTCTCTCTTACCCTGTGCTCACATTGTCAGTGACCACAAGTGACAGAGCAGCCAGAAGTCATTAATTTCCAATGGTTTCTGGGCTGCACTGAGCAACATGGTGATAAAAAAAAAACTGAGCAAATTTCAAACGAGCAGGGACAGAGTTGAGCACACTCAAATCCCAGTGATACCATGGGTTGTCAGCATCAACCAGTGTTATCAGTCAACAGATATATTGAATGGGTTCTGATAGGACTCTATTATAGGGAATACAAAGATTCCAAAGCATTGTTCACAACACTGGAAAAGTCAAAGCACTAGAAAATTATTATAGGAAGCTGAATTTTTGATTATATGTTAACGTTACATGGGTTTGCTCATCACTTTACAACACTCTCCACATTCTGCTGCACTCCACACAGTGGATTATGGGTATACCATGTCATTATTTATGCAGTAACTACTGCAATGGCCTGGGGGGATGTAAAAGGGCACAACATATTCCCCATTACATGCTACACCCCTACAAAAGGGCAGATTCCTAAAATTAGTGCACAGTATAGTGAATGGGGTACAGTTTCAGTCATAACCATGGAGAACCTACAATGCACTATTATAATCCCACAGTGCATTACAAACACACAAAAGTGCACATTTATGCATTGCACAGCCTCCCATGGCATATATTACTCACCACTAGCTTTCCACCAGTGCACATTACTAATAAGAAAGAAGCCCATTTTCTAATTCCTTTCTGACACTTGAAATGTCACATGTATGAACATCTTTTCTGGGTCACTTCTGAATCTTTTTTCATGCATGGCACTAAAGCTGCAGTGTATAAAAGTTGATCAAAGAAATACAACCACTTTAGCTAGTGAGGCAGTTTCATCATGTGCCAACACAAAATGATCAAACAAGGTTGTTACGCTCACATTTTCAAAAACAACTCAGTGATTTTGCAAATCAAACAAATGCTCACAAATGTCAAATTGTCTTCAGGTGCTTCCTTTCTTCCGGGGGTTGTACACACAACCCAATCAGACTCACTGCTGTTAATACCATTGTGAAACTGCAGATGACACTGCAGGAATATTGATACAACTGAGCCTACAAAATATCAGCTTTTCAGTGTTTTTTATGTACATTGCAACTGAAATAGAGGCTGCACAATATATCATCTGTAAAACATTATCACAATGTTTGCCCCTGCAATACTGATATTGCCGAAGGCAGCAATATGCAAATGAGCATCTAACAAATCTCTGTGTTTTTGACAGGGTGACTAATCATAACTCCAGGTGAGTGTTACTGGGTATCTCTGCTAATCCCTTAGAATTAAACAGCATGTAATATTTAAAATATCCCTTTTGTTATTATTTAAATAGCAGCACAGGGCTGAAACACTCCTTAGAGCTTCAGCATCAATGGCTGGGACTAAACTGCTGTAAACTGCTGTAAAAGGAAATATGTAAATGTGTTGGTTTTGTGTTTAGCTTAGTTTGAATTGAATGGACTGTATAGGTAAAGGAGGTAATTTACTTTTCAAATCTTTAACAATATTTACATAATTATAGATCTTTTTAATTCCAGGAAAGTGATTGTGATGACATGACATGGAACTGCAATCTGCAAACTGAAAGGGATTGCAATCACAATATGTAGCAGTATATCTGCAGCACAAGTATGGCGAATATATTGTCCTGAAGCCTTCTCTGGCTACCTTTGGCACCCGCATCAGATTTACAATGATTCTTGTCTACAATTTCAAATATGGTCCAGTCCCTACTGACCTATCTGCAATGATCAAACCACAGATCACAGCTTGACCTCTTACAGCATCATGCTCAGCCCGACTGGACCCCCCCACCCTCCAAAAAATTTAAAACAGACATAAAGACTCTTCAGTTTTGGGACCTAAGTGCTGAATGAACACCCCCCCACACACACACACACACACTACCCCACCCCCATATACCCATGCAATACATTTAAAATGGGCTGCAGTACTTTTACCAAAGTAATTAAATGTTTGGATTAAGTGAACTTATTATTAACTTTGATTCATCAAACCACCATGAAATATTTAATATTAATTGTAAATGGTCAGAATGCAGTAAAAACAAAAACACTGTGATGGGTCCCATCCTATAGTTGTGAGATGGCAGGTTTGATCTTGGCCACAGTCATCTGTGGGGTAGAGTTTAAAAGAGCACAGGTGACCTTTCTAGGATGGACCTACCTCTGCCCCCATCACTGAGCTGCTGTGCAATGAGGGCAGCTGCTAAGTGATGTAAATGTATTTACAGTTAGTGTTCTCCAACAAGCATATTGAGCTGTCCATTGTTCGAAAAGATACAGTGGCACTTCACACATCCCAGACAAAGCACATGCTAGCCTAGACACTTAAAGCATTGTGGAAACACCTAGCAAATGGGTGGGAAATGGCTACAGCTCACCAGGGGAGAAAAATCCCCACCATAAAAATTATGATTTTATAAAGCTCATTTTTGTATATGCAGCCTATTACAACATTGATATTCAAAAGGCCACAATCTTGATGATAATTAACAAACAACATATCATGCAACCTTCTTAAATGCTCAGATTATTGATACTCTAAGTAATAAAATATCCCCTCAAAGGTCAAACATACAAGAACGATCACTACAATCCTGCTAATCTTCTTTGGCTCTGGTCGCAGTAGCTACCTCACAGTGGTCTTGACAAAGCCTTGGCAGTGTAACACTACAGTCTGCCCAGGGTGCTCTGTCTGGAAGTGTGCTCGTCAAAAAATCTGCATGCTTCATGCACTTCCTCCTCGGCTGGTGAGTGGGCCACCACCTGCCCCATGTGTCCTTGCCCTGAGCCAAGTCAACAGAGAGCTGCCTGTTCCGCCAGCACAGCACACACACATTCGCCTTCTCTCCTCCCGAGGACTGGGGCCTATTAAAGATTCACAGTGAGAATGCCATCCCGAGCATTTTCCCGCATACTGAGATGAGCTTCCTTTTTCTTCCCATCACACCAAAAGTAATTGAAAGACATGGCTTTTATACATATATTTTTTTATATTTTTACACCTGGTGAGAAGCAGAGCAGTTTTCATAGCTCTAGTACGGTGGGCTAAAACAAACTTGCTCCAGGTAAATAATGAAATGAGTGGCTTATAATGCAGTTAATATGATTTTTTAATAATTAGCAACTTTAATGTCCAGTGTTGCAAATAACAAGATTAAAGGTAAATGCTGTAGTGCAAAATACATAAATATGTCTTTTATTTTATACCACTTATATTCTTCATCATGGGATGGACAATATGATAATGCTGTAATGATAATGCAATATAATAATGTGCTTTTTTGGAGTATAGAATGTATGTGGTCAGTACTTCTACAACACTTTTTCAAGCAGTTGTAGAGAGTGTTTATGTAACAAAACTAGTGTAAAGTAATTCCACATTATTTGCATAGTAACAAGCAGCTGATTGGAGGCACTGCATTATAGTGTCACCTCATTTTTTAAAATTTATCTTGACCAACTGACATCAGCGCAGACCTCTCTTAGTTTCTACTGCAATGTGTGTCCGACATCCAGTTCAGGTCACCTGGTACTGCATCTGTAGCACTTGTGCAGCACTAAAATGTGGAAGTATGAAGAAGAGCACATTTAAAAGTACTTCCTGATTTAAATTTTGTGGCATTTATAAAGTTTTCAATGCACAAAATGATTAAATCAGCTTACAAATCCCACATGGGTTCTTCCTACAAACTATGTCATTTATACAAGAACATTAATATTAATCTTTACACATAGCGCTTGTGACTGTGAATGTGAGCACTGTAAGTTACAGTCTGGTTGTTTTTTCATTTATCAATCTGTTAGCAGCTTAGATTAAGGGTAGAAATTTGACATTTTTCTTTAAAACAATGTTTTAAAATCAGTTGAAGCAGCAATAATGATCAAGACAAGGTTTAGCTTGCTTCTGAGCCTAGCACAATTTTGCAGTTTAATCCAAATTTTCTCAGCTTTAAAACTAAAATTCAAGCAGCACCATCCAGCAGATGTTCAAGATGGAGTGTGTTTAAATTGCACATTTCTCAGCAACATCATCATTCTCACAAATTTAGCTTTTGTTATAGAAGGTGTTCAGAAATGGAAAAAAATTTATTAAACATTTCATATATTATGAAAATTTCCTTCACCCACTTTACAATCTTCTGACCTTATGTTCTGAAATAGGAGTGCCCAACTCCAGTCCTAAAGTTCTGTCAGGTCCAGCACAGTTTGGTAGTTCCCCTCCTCAGTCACATTCACTACATCTATTTAGGTGAGTCAAAACAGGTGTTTGAGCAGGAAAATCACCCAACAGTGCTGAATACTAGCACAACCAGGGCTGTGCATCTTGATCTAAAGAAAATAACAATTTTCATAAACTGTTGTTTCTTAAGTTGTTGTCTTTAGTAACATCAAGCATGTATAAAGCATCATTCTTTCATTTAAAGCTGCTAGTGACTGTTCGTTCTGTTACCAGCACTCCTTTAATGAGGTGGCATGCATGAGTGTTTTGTGGGAGTATTTTTCACACAGAATATCCAAGCAGGGAAAGAACTCTCCATTGGTAGCAATTACTTCTCCAGAGGACACAGGGTTTTGTTTCACATGCCCTAATTATGCTCAGGTGGCACCTTTTCAGATCCTAGTGGTTATTATCCAGAATTATATATTGTTCTTCTAGCATTAAATTCTTCTCATTGAAATGACCTTGAAAAGACTACTTCTTTGTTGGGTTTCTAGATAAGACTGACCAACATATCCTTCAGTGTCTGTAATCATGTTGTAACCAAATTAATTGATAGTATAAGAAAAAATTTCATTTTACCAGTTGGATATTGCTTTGCTGGACCATTCACTTCCAGTTTCTTGCACATAAAAGTGGGTGGTATAAAGCAACAAATATTGTTAATTATTTTATAAAGAAACATTTTTTTCATCGAGATACAAACATTAAAAATGTTACCTCAAAAATAAAAAATGGTCCTTATGGTCCTATTGCTTGCCTTTAATGAGTTTAAGTTTACACTACATCCAAATGTACACTACAATCACTTCTTCAAGGGAAAGGCACATATTTGTACCTTTTTAAATATGGCTTTAGAAACATAGAAAATTCAAAAATACATTACAATTGAAATAAAAAGCCTGTATTCATGACTGGGTGTATGGAACCAGTTTTGTATCTAATTTCAGAAACAGCAACATTATGGTACAATTATGTTCTAACTAAAGGTAACTATGTACCCATGAGTATGCCACCCCAGTGACTCAAGGGGGACCTTCCTATTGGCAGTTTTGTGCTTTTTTCTCCTGAGAATGTGCTTGCATCCTTGTGCTAGTCCACTATGTTAGCAATCAAACTCAAATTTAGCAAATTTAGCAAGTGAAACTCAACATACAAACAGTGTATTGAGGATGGAGGTCAAAAACGAGTGTTTCCATCATTTATTTCTCGAGCATCCGCATGTACCATCATAAAATTAAACCTTGTCTCAGTTCTCATGGTATTGCAATTTAGCTTCTTCTTAAACAGCCCATCAATGCATCGTGGCCAACCTCTCAGCTCTTCTTTCCTGGATTTTGTGTTTTTATCCAAAGAGGAGTCAGCATGCTTCCATGCACGTATCCCTCTCCTGATTGAGCGAGCACAGTGTAGTCTTAGAGTCCAATCCTCTCTCACTTATCACCCGGAACACGTCTCTCTTGAGATAACAATGGCTGCTGTCCAAAACCTCCTATTTGCATAAGCGTTAGCCAGTGTGTTGAAAGGAGCTTATTATGTGGGCCAACCCAAATTCCATTAACCTGTGGGTTAAAGGACTCCCTGCTTCTCATCCTTCTCCCTGTCAACTTCCCAGGACTCCAGAGCCACCAGTCCCCATGTCGAAATCTCAATCAGTTGGAATCTGGCGGAAGGAGCCTTGAGCTTCGTTTTATAATTAAAAATTCAGGGGTTCAATCTTCACTCAGGTACAGTGGCGATTTATTCACTAATCCTCCACATCCTCTTCACCTTCTAGAGCAAAGGGCACAAGGCTTCGAGGTAATGCTAAATGAAGACACTACATTCTTAAACAACCCAATTAAGCTTGTCCAATGAAGCAATAGTGGAAATATGGTTATGGCCACAGCAATTCGGTATGAGGGCGAAACACTGCGTGCGGTCCCGACACAGTTTCAACGGCACAGATGGATCATCCGTCACTTCACCAAAAGGGCAAGAAGCTTTTTACTTCTAGTGGAGAGACACTATGGAATAAAGTCCCCATTTTAGACAAGACACACAAGAACCATAGTGAGCACTTGGATTATTTTGCGATCAGTGTTGAATGCATTGTCACTTCAAGAAGACGACAGTGATATGGTGATGGATTAGATGCTATATTGTTAAGACAGAAGCAAAATCCCATGAAAACACATCAAACTCGCTAATTCTGTCATGTTAAACCCAAAAGTAGAAGGGTGGATATTCTGACTGCACAAACACATCACACGCTTACATTAGGGCAAGAGAGAATATGGGCAAAAGCCTGTCACTTTCATTCATGCGCAATTCAACAGATTTATGAAAGAATGAAAAATCTCGTCTCTTAAGTGGTATCTGGCAGCACACTCATAACAGAAGTAAGAATTGTATCTAAGCTCTGCCCAAGGGTTAAAGTAATTTCATTTCAGTTTAGAGAGCACAGATGAAAAAGACTTTCTGCCTCGCTGGTGCTTCAGTCTTATCTCCACTACAAATGGTACAATATTCTGCGAGGACAAATTGGTTTAAGAATGATCAGATGTGCTGAAAGCAGACACAGAAAGTAATTAAAGCCCAAGCTGCATCTTCATTTGGAGTAATTTAGGAGGATCAGATGTACAATTCCATCGTCCTCACTGACCTGCACATTTGATCAATATCCAACACACAAGAAATGTCAAATCGATTGATAATATACTGTCTGTCTTACAAATGGACTCATTGTCAAACTGGACTTTTTGTGGACTTTAATGGCCAGTTTTTAACATGTTTTTTTGTCCTTACATTTGAGGAACTTATGAAAAACAAGATAAAAAAAAGAGTTTTAGATTTTAACATTCATATTAAACTATCATTTACTATGAAAATTCAATGTTCAATAGTAAAGGCAGGCAAAACATCATTGTAATGAGTTGGAATTCACAAAATAATTCAGCTCTAGTAGATTTCAAAAGAATTTCGAGAGGATACCCAACCCAATTAATGGGCAATAAAAATACATTTAGTTCAAAGAACAACTAACATATATGGGCATGTATCCATTTTCATATTCTGGTAACTCTTAATTATTCAGAGTTGTGTTTTGGGCTTAACATGCAATAAACCATAAGAATGGTATGTCACCTCACCTTTAAAAGGCAGGGGTCACATAAGCTATGGTGCATTGCTATTATAATGGCATGGTTACCTGAATAACCAGATCGGTTTTTAGCCAAGGAACAGGGCCTGCTCATTCTAGTGCCACTGGTGCAGTGCAAGCCCCTATCTGTGTCAGGAATTAGTGTTGTAGAGATGTACATTACTAAAATGAGGCACTTAAAGATGGTTTAATAATATGCCACTGACTTTAGATGTGGATTTTGTTGGTCAAAAACACAATATCATTTCACTGCCTTAGAATAGCAACATGCCAACAATGTGCCCACCCTCACCTCATTTAAAAAGTACCACTCCTACAAGGTGGGAAATGCTCAAAATCATTTCTTATGAAAACATACTCATGTGGCAACAAAATGAATTTTGCTTTAGAATGAAACTAGCAAAAACACTTTGTCATGCTTTGTATTAGTTAAAATAGGGACCACTGTCTAAGTTTGACCATCAATCCATTTATAGTATTGCATGCTGAAGAACAGCTGCTTGTACACTGTATGTTGCTATGAAAAAATTGCAGCCCTGTCACTCAAATGCAACTTTTCAAGGGCTTTAAAAACAAAAACGACTTAACAGAGCCTTACAGTGCTCGCAGGAGACCTATGGATAAACCAACAAGCATTGAACAAAAGCAAAAACAAATTGAATGCTCCAGTTCCCCTGGAACACATATCATATATGATATACACACCCACTGGGTGGAACAAACAGCCACTGCTGCTTTCACTGAACATCAGTGATGAAAATTGAAAACTTTGTTCACTCAGTGGAAATCATGTGATTTTCATGCTCAGATTCATCTAAACCTTGCATTCGCACAGTGAAAATGATGTTACTGAAGTACTGAAAGTGAAATTCAGATGGCACATATTTTGCCCATTCATATAAAAATGCTTTTAAAAAGAAATCTTTCTTTAGGATATCATTTGAATAAACAAGACAAATGGTTTTAATTGTGATTAATAGAACCAAATAATGTGATTATTCACAATAAATTGTTTGAATCGTTTGACCATTTCTATAATACATGATATATCCATTAACATAGTATTCAGTTAGAGGGTTGATCAAATCAAGTTGACCAATTGTTGTGCCGTGTTTAGAAAAATCCAACCAATCAAAAGTAGAGACCAACTGTGCTCTTATTTTAGTAAAACATGCAGTTGTTTAGTGTTCTAACCAAAATGATGATAATGATGAAAATACATGGTAAAGCTAATTATAATGCAGTTTATCCCAATAAAGATAACATATTGTCATAGTGCCCCTTGACCCAACCCAAACCCAACCTCTATGTGTGTTTTTGACTGAACCAACTCTCAGCAGTTATGCCTCGTACCTTTGCCATAGTTGAAGTGAAGCTTGATGGCTTTGCCCTGGTTGATGTGCAGGTATGTGAACCCAATGGCAAAGGTAAGCAGCACAAGGAGCAGGAGGAGTTTGAACTGCTTGCGAATCTTCTTCAATGGGAAGCGCATCCTCCTCACAGCAGCACGTCCCGCTCGGTGGAGAATTCAGGAGGAGACTGACGTCTGCTGTCCACTGCTCCCATCCTGTTAGGGCATCACGCAAAAGAAAGCAAAACAAAAGAAGAAGAATTTGTCGTTCCTGTTTTATAGATTTAGTTTAAACTGTAGTTATTTATGTGTAATTAAAGTGTAATAAATATGTAATTTTATTGCTAGTAACATAATACATTAGTCTATAGCCAGATTTGGTTTAAATTCTGCATAATCAAGTTTGAATATACACTTCAGGCACAAAAACATCAAAAAATGTTAACTGATTATTATAACTGACTGATTATTACTATTAATTAACTAATGCTACTATTTACAAATTACAAATACTACTTATTAACACAGATGCGTTATGGATATGAAAAGTTTACAGTTAGCAGAA
>JBBPDA010000134.1:111414-126502 GCA_037974385.1 Arnoldichthys spilopterus
CAGACAGACAGACAGACAGACAGACAGACAGACAGACAGACAGACAGACAGATAGATAGATAGATAGATAGATAGATTGATTGATTGATTGATTGATTGATTGATTGACTGATTGACTAAATGTAAGAGAATGACACTTTTCTGCAGTGCATTTAGCCAAGCAGTGGGCTCCAGTAATCCTGCAACATAATGAGTTTCTCTGACAGGCAGGTCAATTGATTCCCCTCTTGGATCAAGACAGTTGTGCATGGCATGCACCTGTGACACACACTGTCTGCTCAGTTGAAGACAGTCCTCTGCCAAGTGTGCTTGCAAGAGAGTCAGCACAGGCCTGTCAGCAGTGCCATGTGTTCAGCCGTGACAACATGGCTCTTGTTTTGAACTTGTGGTGAACCTCTCAGGGGGCTGTGACCCCCCGACAAATGCATTCCACTTGTCTTTTATCAAAGCAACTGTTTGGGAATTCCCCATACCTAACATTTCTATCATCTCTTCACTAAGAGCTTTCTCCTTTTTTTACTGATCCTGAAGAAGGCTGGGGAGAAGGAAGGATGGAAGGATTTTCTGTCTTTCTGTGTTACTGATGAGCCAGAGATGAACTTACAACTTACAAACTACAGAGCACCAAGGATAAGAGCACACTGGTATCATGATTGAATATAAAGAAGCATCCATTAAAGGCTTAGTCTTTGCAAGCAAAGATGGGTCATGGCATTTTGTGCCCAATGCAACCTGAAACTCTATTACGCAAATAGAAAGCCACACATTAATTATATGCAAAAACACTGCATGATGTCATATCAGAGGGACCAAAAGACATAGGAAACATGCCTGCTAGCAGTCCAGATCAGTACTATCAAAAATGTATGGCACGTCAATAGAAGAATCAGCCAACTGAAACCACAAACTGTTGAGGAGTTGAAGTCTTGCTAGTAAAAACAGCCAAAAAATCTGCTTGCAAAACTGCAACAATTAGTCTCCTCAGTTCCCAAACAGTTAAACGAGTGATATTAAAAAGAAAGGTGATGGAAAACGGTTTTAAATATGCAAACTCACGAGTTGTTCATGTTTAAGTTTGTTAGTGAAGTCCTTTTTTGTACTTTTGTCAGTACAATAAAGGTTCAAGAGATTAAACAAATCACTGATTCTTGTTTTTATTGCAAAATGTTTACAAAATGTCACTAACCCTAACCCTAAACCCTAACCCTATACTGTAACTGTCTGCACCAAATGGAATAAGAACATCTAATAATAAGACAAATCTTTCTTTTGTAATGTTTTTGTATTACTAAGAAAAGGCAGATACAATAGATGGAATTATAGTATAATATTCAGTTCTTTGCAAATTCATAATTTTCCTGTAACATAGTTACAAAATTGGGCTCTCTACAACTGCACAACTGTGTCATTGTTCACTCAAAACAAAGCAAAAAATTTGGATTAAAACACCAAGGGTTCACATGAAGATGTCTGTAAAATGACACTATTAACAAAGCCGTCTCCATCTCTCCTCACTGGCTCTGGTCCCATTGGCACATCTAATAAAGCCTCTTTTCTGTCAGGAGTGTTAAATGTGAGTACATTATAAATGGACTGGTTCAGAGATGTTGAAGGACATGAAATTGTCAGAGAAGATAAATTTGAGGAAAGAAGGTCATGTCATAAATATTTCCTAGTGACTTTATGAGAAATAACATATTTTAAAATTTAAAAAGCATAAACCAGGGCCTGAACAATATATTGAGATTTTCATTGGTCAGTTAGTCCAAAACACAAACAAAAAAAGAAAAAGATGCTGGCCCTGCAACAAACATAGATGGTAATTTGCACCAGCAGAATGCAAGATGCAACTGGATGCAAAGTGTTTTAGATAGTTTCATGCCACTGCATTCCTCTATTTCATGCCATGTGTGCATGTTTTTAAAATAACTAAGGTTTTTTGTGTGTTTCCCGCTCATAGGAGTGATGTTTTTTTTAATGAGGCGAGGCTGGGTATATTGTCGGCGTGTTGCTATTCTAAAGCATTGAAATGACATTGTGTTTTTCACCTAAACTAAATCTAAAGTCAGTTGCATTTAATTCAATCATATTTAAATGGCATGTTTTAGTAACACAGACATGTGCCCAAAGTGCACTAATGGCACTGAAGAGGCTTAGAACAGTGTCCCTCCCGTGAATTATGTTATCAGGCATTTTCACTTCCACTATAGCTCATGCACCTTTTAAAGGTGAGGTGGCATGCCATTGTGATTGATTTAGTGCATGTTTTCCCAAAACACACCTCTGAATAATTAATAATTATTCTAGTTAGTTCGAACTTTTGCACCTTGCGCTGGCACAAAGTGATTTTTCTTGTCAAATTAGCAAAATAGATTTGGCCACGCCCATCATTTTTATTTGCACCTTATGCTTTATGATTTCAGTTAAATTGTAAATGTAGAGTGGAGCCCTATGTATCATAACCATGAACAAAGGGCCTTTACACTACATTGCCTTATATTCCCAGTGCATTCATGGATAAAACAAAAAGCATTAACTGCAAATCTGTACATGTGGAACCCTCCTAAGATAGTGTTATAATATCAGCCTCCTTTCCCCTAATCCTAATCTTTACCTAAAGTCAAACGGGCTCAGCTGATCTCAGATCCTCCAAACAGCCTCCTTAATCCACACTTTCCCTACATAAGTGCCCAAGCTGCCTGCACCCTGCAGAGAATAAAGCCTTCATCTGCCACTCTGGCAGAAAACATACACCAGCTGGATTAAACTATTTTACATGAAGCAGCGGATTATAACTATGAAGGATGTCATTCCTAACCTGGCAAGAAGTCAGAAAAGTGTATACTGGATTACATTCGAGCAAGCTTCATTCCCAACCAATTGCCACAATACTAGAACAATACTGATACTTAGTGTACAACCACAATGCTTCAAACCAAAATGACACAATGGCAAAAAAATGTAACACATAATCATGTTAACATCCAGGGTTTACTGGATGCTCAGAAAGATACAGTTTATTTTACAATGATTTTTGAACTTTGATCTATCATTACAGCAATTTCAGCAAGCAAATGTATCAATAAAAAAAACTAAATAACTAAACATTTTAAACATGGCCCCATTCAATGCCCTGAAGTGAGCATTAACAGAAGAGGAAATTTAATATAGTCTAATATGTATAATACTGAGCTTAAAACAATACAACATCGGTTACACCTGGAAAATGTCTGTATGTAGTAATTAGGTACTCTGCAATTAAACACGTTTACATTAGGCTGACAATTTAAATTATCAGTGCAATAATGTCAAACAAGATGCAATTTCACAAAGCATTGTTTAGAAATGCAGAGCAGCTCTGCTTTCATAGCCTACCAATACACGGTCATGCTCTGACCACATGATTTGGTCCCTCCTCTGAAGGTCACATGCTATTAAATGGTTCTTCTGTATACTGTAGCTGCTAAAATATCATGTTAGATTTTTTGAATTTTTGAGTTCAGATAGTGGTAATGTGTGCATAGTAGAGCTGCACGATATGGACAAAATATCAGGATTGTGATTATACTGCTACATACTGAGATAGCAATGGTTTTCAGTATATTAAAGAATCAAGGGTCAAGGGTAAGGTTCTACTGAGAAGCTGCTTTTGCTTATGACACTGCTGTATTTTACCTTTATATGTTTGCATATGTAAGTTCATGTAAATGTAACAGACTGTGTGAAATTTCCTCATATTTCATACTGACTGCAGAACCCAGTAGTGAACCAAATCAACAGGATTGCACCAAAATGAATATCATCGAACCGAATCGCATTGCTGGAAATTTTAAGGTATGAAAACGAATCAGACCATTGGTTAAAATAATCAATGTAGAAACTTGTGATTTACACCACAAATGGTCAACAGGAAACTTGACGCTTTTTCAACCTAAATGCTACCATTCTGTTCTTAGTTCAGCTTAGTTCAGTATACCCTTAAGCTTCACATCCTTCAAAATAAGTGTACGTAATGTTGGGTGGTGGTTATGGATACAGCAGTTTAAAAACATTTTTTGCCCCTTGCTAATTTTTAGACTTCACTACAGAACCACAGCAGCATAGCAATGGTAAGAAAAACATTTTTAAAAATCCTAGAACATGTGCATTAAGCTGTGTCAGTAGCACAGTGGTGAAGTGCCTCATATTCATAACCACAAGCATGTGGGTTCAAATCCCTTCATGATATGGTTAAAGTAAATAAGACTGATTAAATGTCAGAATTCTGGAAGTTCTTCATGTTCATGGCCATTGACTTTTCCACTGTCAAAGCACACATACATCCCCTAACAGATTTTACTTTTGGGAACCTTAGGGTATAGAAATTGCCTAGAAGATCCATTCTGTATGTATGAAAAGACTGTATGGCTGATTAGGCAAGAAGCTGATGAGCCTCTCAGCCTTTACAGTGACTCTACCTGGAACTTCTAATCTTTTACCCCCTCATTAACATTTCAGCTGTGAATTAATACTTAAACACATACACTCTGCAACCTGCAAAGGCATGTTTGGAGGTGTGTGTTAAGATACATATACACTGATCAGCCATAACATTAACAGAACCTGACTAATTTCGAGTAAGCCCCACTCATGCTGCTGGAACTGCTCTTCTGACCCCTTTCTGTTAGAGTCAGCATTCATTTTAAACTACAGTAACTTTCCTGTGGTACTGGACCAGACGGGCTAACCTTCCCTCCCCACTTTAATCCGTGAGCCTTAGGTGCCCATGACACTGCGGCTGATTCAGCAGTTGTCTCTTTTCTCTCTAACTACTTAAGTCATTCCATAGTCATATGAGTGGTTCAGGGGTACATTTCATTACACACTGCACTAGTATAACTTTGTATGTGACAAATATAAAAGCCTCCATACTCAAGAAAAACTGGCTATTTTTGTCAATTTGCATGAGTCTAATATAGCCTGGAGTTACTTTTTACTTTTTTATTTAATTACAGGCTAAAGCCATCAGAATCCTCACAGTCATGGAAATGCAGGGTCTGTAAAAAGTTACTGACAAGACAGAAAAAAAAGATATTTTGGCAATAATTCAAACAGTACTTAAGGTTTAGTGAATAGCTATCTGCTTTGTGCACAATTAGTTTACCATGGGCAAAGAGTCTGATTTAACAGTTATTGCTGCATTCAGTCAGGTCTTGTCCTGACCTGCTCTTTTTAAGTCTTTGCTAAATAACATGCTTTTACATCCACCAAACATTAAAGCAGGCATTCTTGCAACTAGGCTAGCGGAAGGCTGTTCTCTTTTTGCATGGCTGCATGTCTGCAAACACATCGTTGGAGGTCATCTGTTCCCCACACTGTGTTCACACATACCAAAACATCCAGTTGCCTCCTCTCATCCTCTCACAAAGGCAGTTTGATCTGCGAAATGCATCACCAGCACTTTGGACTGGGAGCCATTAGGAAGGCAGCCCTGTATGTTTTTTTTGTTTGTTTTAACGGCGTGAGGACTGTTTGATGGATGGTAGATGATAGGCCCTGATATGAGGGGTGAGAGACGTCTCCAATGAAGGCTGGATGATGATGCTTGGCTGTTGTCTTTGTGCCTCGGCCGCCCTGCAGTCATCCAAACTGCAGAGAAAACACTGTGGTTACATGTGGAAACTATCTGCTTCTCAAATGCAGGTCCCTGGGTTCGTTTGTCTCTGAGGCAGCTAGAGCAATGGGAAAATGGGAAAGGAAAAGCTGTGGTTTTCTATCTCCACTGCTCCTCCTATTGCATGCTTTACCATTACCCTTATACCAGAGAGAGAACTAGAAAGAGAGACAGCGAGGGAACTGGGAGACGGTAGGGCATGGCAGTATGAGGGTAATAATAAGGGGTGTTAAAATGCATTGATGCCTTGCACTACACTGATCTATAGGCAAATAATAAACAAAAATGTAAAAATCCTCCCACTGATGTATTCCAATGCTGAGTGTGTAAATATATAGGCAGTAGTGGTCTATAGATTAGGACCTTGCATTTGTGAATAGAAGGTCACAGATGGCCAATCCTGGTGCAACTGAGGCACCCTTGAACAAGTGAGTGTGTTCACAATGACAAATAAGTCACTTTCACTTCACTTAAATTTTAACCTAAAAAAAAAAAATCCAGGTATTCCTTACATGAGGCTGGCACATGGCATAAGCAAAACGTAATTTTGCCACCACAGAAAAATGTCACAAGGTCAACTTATATGAAAAAACTTATAAAAGCAATAATTGCATCAATAAACATACATTTTATGTGATACCATAATCATACTCACAAATTAAACACTTATTAACCGTGGCCATAAATGTGAGATAATACTTAATACCAATACCACATACACAACATGTCACAACATCTATTCGTGAATGATATCTGATAAGATGAAACTGGAAAAAAAGTAGTGAAGATGCTAGATCATAAAAAAGGAAGATGACCATACATATTTTCATTTTGCCCAGCCGTATAGGCGTTACATGTACAGTAACAAATAGTGAACAGCATGCCCTGCAAGTTCTGAAATGCATCATTCAATGCAAAAATAACACTATTAACATAATATCTGCATAATTACTCTAACAACGTTATATGCTGGAGCATTGATACTTTACATCAATGCTGATTTCACTGTGAAAATCTTAGTCATTTGGAGTCTGGAGACTGTATCCACCCAAGTCTAATCCAAGTAGACTTGAATTACCACAGTTTTTTTCTGAGTGGTAAATTACTCCAGTTTGCATTAGGATCA
Organism: Arnoldichthys spilopterus; assembly: GCA_037974385.1. Lineage (NCBI taxonomy): Eukaryota > Metazoa > Chordata > Actinopteri > Characiformes > Lepidarchidae > Arnoldichthys > Arnoldichthys spilopterus. The sequence continues at coordinate 118,194 of JBBPDA010000134.1, forward strand.
AAATCCCACAGCCAAACTGCCAACCTAGTGAATTCTGAGCAAAATGGCAAAATCTTTCTTTGCCCACAAAACAAAAACAGGTAATCCAAGAAATGCATTACTGAGAAAATAAGCAGTCACGTGGTACAGATATTATGTGGAACTCACAGAATATACAGAGAGAAACTGAAGGTTAGCAACATAAGTAACATAACATATTAAGCTTAGACCCTGTGGTTTTCAGAGTGCATTTGGAGATTGTTTCTGTAAGAGCATTATGTCTTTTTCCGAAAGTGATACAAACACTACACTGAAAAGAGCAATGCACTAAATTCATGTCACTCAAACGATTGTCTGAATGACAGAATTGACATTTTGTAACTAGTACTGTGAGATGGTAGCCTTCTAAAATATCTTAATACCTACTATTCAGTAACTACTAATCATAATGCGATTACATAGTGTGAAACAAGGCCCATATTTTGGAAGATTTTTGGACCATATGAAGACTAGGAGCATAGCCCTAAAACAATGTTCACAAACATATGCACACACACAAACACACAAAAGAGCTAAATGATTTGACGAAAATATTGGTACCACTTTAAAATAAGCCTACCCTTATAAAGAGTTTACAAATGATTTATAATTAGGTAATAAAGGCCTTTAAAAGCATTAATAAGCAGTTGTAATACATAAATAAAAAGCTGCAGTCTTTTCATAGATTACACCCAAATCACAACCCATATAATGGCAAGTTCTTTGAATAAACACTCATCCATTTGAGTGTGGGTGTGTCCACAGCATAAGCTCCACCTAATTTCTAATCTATCTTTTATAACTGTTTATTAATATAAACATTTTAAGCCATTTATAACCTTATGATTAACATTTATATTTATATATTATTGACACTACGACTTAAAAGCAATTTTTTCAGGGTTGTTGTTTTTTTTTCTTGACCAAGACAAAGCATTTAGCCTGAGGCTTTAACATAAGGTGCCAGATGCCCAGTTAGTGTTTGTTTGCTTCTAACTGATCTAACTTACCTGCAGACACTTCACAAGTTCAGTGTTTTGAGGTTAAATTTCCACAGTTTAAACACACTGTACTGCTGATCTTGTGTCCAAACTCCATTTCTGGAGGGCTGGTATACAGTTTCTTTATTCCCCTCCTCAAACACATTCACTACACCTGGCAATTAACAGGTTAACTGAACCATGTGTGTTGGAGCAGGGAAAAAGCCAAACTGTGCTGAACACCAGTTGGACACCCCCACTGTAAAACAGCTGCTTTTGTGATTTGAAAATTGCACTCTTTCAAATCATAATTTCAATATAAAGATTCAATGCACATGATTTCCCCATTAATAAAATATATCAGCGTTTTTCTTTTATCACAAACAGTAAGTGAAATGGGCTAATCTGTACCTGCTTCAGTCAGTCTCATGTTTAACCATTTTAAACACAGATTACAGACTGAGATTATACATATGAAAAAAGTATAATTTGCTGCATATACTTTGTAGTATTTTGTATGGACTATGTATTTCCACCAAAAGAAATCACTAGTACATTATACTGATGTGTTTATGGAAATTAGGTTACCCACATTTCCTATATGCATATTTATATTTATATATTTCTTTTTATATCAAGTGAATTGGTTGAGGCACATTTTCTTTTTTTCAGGATGCAGGTTTAAAACTTGTACATTCAGCCTGAGTGTGAAATTTGTTCGTGAAATTTGTTCAGTCTGTTTTGGTGTAGCTACACCCTCCACTCCAGGCCAGACTGCCACTTTCTACTGGCTCTGATTCGAAGTCAAATGTACAGGGAAAATGTTGACCTGTGAGCATGTATCTTACACTGCCTGCTATAAATAGCCCTGTCCCTAGGGAGCTCAGGCCTGATGCGCCCCTCTCTCTCTCTCTCTCTCTCTCTCTCTCTCTCATTTGAAGGGCAACCTAGAAAACTCTGTCCCAACAGGATGGGGGATCCTGGCTTGCCCTGAGAAAGGTCCACTGCTACCATACTGGAATTTGGGAAAAATATGGGAAAACAGAATGTTTCTATTAAAAGAAGGAACAGCTACCATTCGTCTTAACACATCATCCTAACCCTATCTGAGTCACTTTCTGTTCTCCAAACCAAATGACGAAGGAATCTTTAAAATCCCCAGTTTCTATGTGATGCTAAGCATAAGTGACTTAATGTGGGTTAAAGCTCTACATTATTCATGCAAGTTCAACCGAGGACGCTCGTATGTTGGCAAACAGGAATACAGGGAGACAGGGCATATAGGCAAGGGCTCATATATTTAGGCTGCACAATGCAATGTTTCTGCTATAGTAATATCCCTCTTCACAATACCACCATTGTAAAAACATTGACAACAAAACTCTACAAATGAGCCTCTAATATCGCTGAAAGTTTTGTGATATGTAAGCAATCTGACCAATCACCGGGGTTTATTTGGTTGTTTGAAGGAATGCAGGCTTTCACATGATAAACATCCATAATTTTGGCTAAAAATAATGCACCATAATCATTGGCTAATTATGTTTCAAGTACATTGCAGGTCATACCAAAATTACAGCTTACAAGAAGTTAATCTTTGGTGCTCACCAACAAGATCATTGATGGATCATCCCCTGGCTACATGACCTCATTCATCCAGACATACACACCCACCAGGTCACTCAGATCAGAGAGTGAACTCCAACTGTTCCTCAATGGTGGAATGAGCTGCCCAGAGATACAAGATCAGCCAAATCTCTCTCAACATTCAAGAAGCAACTCAAGACTCAACTGTTCCGCACCCACCTCAGCACATAAGCCTAGTGGTCACACACGAACTACTGCTTCCAGATAACCAACCAGACGTCATCCAGAAAATAATGATCCAGTTAGTTTTTATTGTAGCTTTTATCTTAGCACTTGTCAATTGTTATACTGTACTAGTTGCGTAAGCACCTGGCACATGTATCTATTGTTGTAGTAGCTCTCTGTAGTTAGTGTAAGCACCTGGCATATGTATGTAGTTATTGAAGTTGCTCTCTGTAGTAGTATAAGAACTTGGCATATGTATGTATTGAAGTTCCTCTCGGTGATAGTATAAGCACTTGGCGTATGTATGTATTACAGTAATTGCGTCTGTTATTTTAAAACTACGAGCAATGCGTTGGTCTTCCTTGTAGCACCACCATCAGTTTTACTCTATGCAATGCGAACGCTTGATTGTTTCCTCTGTCCTGGAAGTAGTTTTGTATAAAAGCATCAGCCAAATGAATAAATGTAAATGTAAATGTAATCTAGCATTTTGTCCATATTGCATAGTCCTACATACATAGTTTATGTAATTGGGAAAAAAACTATCAAGATTCATTATCAATTCACAATCTTTGTTTGCTTCTTTAATACAAAGCCCATTTCCAGAAAATGTGGAATATTTTCCAAAATGTAATTTTTTTAAAAATTAGAATTTTATGGCTGCACCATCCTCAACAAAAGATTCATGTCTACCATCATGTTGCATCATATTTCCATTTCATTACACTTTTTTAATAATTTTGGAACTGAGGACACTAACTGTAAAAATTTTGCATTTGAAAAATGTTGTCCATTGTGTTAAGTTTCAAGTCACTGCTATCAGTGGTAAGGAATTCTGAAACAGCATTTTTTTTCCACCACCTGTCCACTATACATATACATAAAGAACCAGCCAAGAGCAGCTGGTAAGAGTCCATAAATGATTTAGACTGAGTCACTTGTTAAAAAAGCCCCCAGCATGTTCACGGTTAGAGTGCGAGAGCCCACAACATGCGAAGTGGCTTCGGGTCAATAAGCTTGCTGTGGCCCCGTGTTCGCTTGGCAAGCTTCTCTGTAACTCCCCAATCTCCTCTTACACTGTGCCTCACACTGAGTTTCACTACAAACTCTGACATCAAGCTCAGCTCTTGGCACCTGGGTGTGGGCAGTAATCTGAGGACCAAAGTGAACCAGATTCAAACGCTCAGGGCAATGCTCTCCTCTACAGACAGTAAAACAGTACAGACAATGATCAAACTGCATTTTACAGGAGGGATTTTGTCCATAAATTAAATAACTTAGATGAAAACAAAATTATTTTACTCAGGTGATATGATGATACATGTAAACGACAAATGTATTCTGCACATCACAGACAAAGCCGACATTAATCAGATCATAGCCCCAATGTAAACTGACTCTAATTTTGCCTTTCAGTGTCCTCAAATAACAGAAAGAGATGAAAACACTTGGGCAATGAATGGGAGGCATGACTGGCATCATCCGTGCTGCCATCTGGATGAGTTGTCTCTGCCTTGTACCAGCGCACAGATGCACATCACTTCAGCTAACTGAGGGAGCCTTGTCCCAGCTGAGAGGCTTCTCTCTCACATACACACAAACACACACACTCTGGTATCACTACACTAGTGGGGACCAACCATTCATGGTGGTCTAAGTGATCAACCATACTTCCCTAATCTTAAATCTAAATCTATTCTCAGAATTACTCTGATCTTAAGTTTAAGCCCAAACCCTTAGCCCAACCCAATGGCAAACCCTAAGTCTAACCATAACTGAATATGTCTAACTCAAAACACTGTTTAAAAATCAGAAAGCGTTTTAAGCTTATAATTTGCAGATGTAGTATTCCGTTATTAATATATATGTAAATATTATACAATTTACTGTATCATTAGACCCTTCAATCCATATACAGAAAATAAGTTGCAAAAATCAGCTAAGGTTTTCTTTTTTTAATTACCTGTGTTGGTTTTTGTAACAACAAACATCTTTATATATGGAGTGAATGGTATGCAATTTTATAATGCTTACATATGGGGCTTTAAAACATTTAGTATCAGCCTGTTGTCACAAAAACCAACACATTAAATAAATCCATAAGTTTGTTACATAAAAAAAATTAAATGAAAATAATATATGAGATGGATATGGGCACTTTCAGACTTTTTTTAAATGTATTATTCAGTAACTATTATATGTCATTCTTGATTATTTGCATGCATGCACACACACACGCACACACTAGGGCTGAATGATTTAGGGAAAAAAATTTTTACGTTACAATTTTTTCCAGAGTTGGTTTAGGCTTGAGGCTTGAATGCTAAACACTGTGTATCAGACACATAGTTATGTGTTGTTTTGTTGTCACATACACATGTTGGTTGTTTCCTATTGCTATAATTTATTTACAGGCAATTTCAGGTTTAAGAATTTACAGTACAAGAAAATTTCTGTCGTTAAAATGTACATAATATAATTGCGACTGAAAATCACACTCATTTAAAACTGCAATTTTTATATAAAAACAATTCATCTTTCAGCCACACACACATACACACAAACACACATACACACATTCACATAAAAACAAACATGCACAGGCACACACAAAGTAAGGTTTGGTATTCTGAACAGACTGTACATACCCTGCAGATTGTCTGGAGATATCTTGGAATACAGTATTATTGAGGGCCAAGCTCTGGGGTCAGTGGTGTGTTACAAAAAGTCCAAAAATGCAGGCCGCAAGCAGTTTCTATCCATAAGCAAAACCAGCACAGGCATTAGTATTGATGAAAGAAGCATAAAGCTGCTGCACAAAGTGCTTATTTTAATGAGGCACAATAGAAGACATGCAATCAGAACTGAGGTAATTTACATTCAGTCACACAATCTGAATATACATATACCTACATATATAAATGCATAGTACTGAATAAAGGGGATGAAAAGAGGATAAACAAATTAATTCATTTTTGGTACATAGACCTACACAAAGTGAACATTATGAGAAAAAATAACATAAAATAAAATATAATATATGGTATGGCTCCTTTACTTTATCAAAACACTTATAGAATTACTTATCTGGTAAGTAATTGGTCTGATTGGTCCAGAAATTCTTGGGCACACAGTAAAAAGAAACACTGTGACGAATTAGACAGCTAATTTGCATAATGCAGAGTTCTGAATTGTCAGCACAGGAGAGCCCAATGTCACAATCATGAGTAAAAGACAACACACTGTGCATTCCTGCATTGTCTGACCCACTTACCCTGCCCAGGGTCGTGGGGGTTGCTCAGTGCTCATAGGGCAAAAGGCACAGACAACCCTAGACCAGTTGACAGTCCATCGCAGGAGCAGAGTCACAGACACTCACATCTAGAGGCAATTTAGCCTCTACAATGCATCTGTCATACACATTTCTGTAATGTTGGAGGAAGCCCACGCAGACGAGAAGAGAACATGCAGACTCCACACAGAATGGACCCTGGCTGAGAATAGAACCCAGGACTGTATAGCTGTGAGATTACATATCATCATAAGAATATGTGAGTACGTCTTGTGAGTGATTGTTATTGTGAACACGCCACGGCACAGCACCACAATAAAATGCAAACTCTGCGTTTTACAAATCCATGTAGGATTAGTGGGCAGCTGACATGGGCAGCCCCAGAAAGCAATGCTTAGGGGTGGCACCTTGTTCATGGGTACCTTAGTGGTATTTGTACCAGTCTGGGATTTGTACATGTATTAAATTATCATATTTCAGGACCATATAAACCTGACAGGATAACTTTGAATATATTTGGCTTGGGCTGAAGATGTAAATATTGCTATGTGAGGACTGTCCGCTACTCTTTGGTGTCACAGACCTACTTATATTTTCTCACAACAGCATTCAGTACTTGTTACTTGATCAGACTGACAAAGTGTTGAACACGTTCAAACAGGAAATAAAGGTGTTAGTAGCCATGTGTTACTTTGAAAGGAACTACTGAAAATAATCTCTAGAATGTGAAATGAAGCTAAGAGCTAGGCTAGAAGCCTCAGACCAACATTCCAGCAGCAGGAATGTTGAAGCCCATTCAGGAAACGGCACCAGCTCACAGTATTTCACACCTCTGTAGTGACCGCTCTCTCGGCTGTCCTCCCTCCCAAAAGCAAGGATGAGGCTGACAGCAGTGTTTGTCCTTGTCTAAACCCGCTCCCTACTCTTTCTGAGGACATGTCCATTGAAAAAGTGAAAGAAATTACAGTATTTTTGAGTCATTTGGTGTGAGACAGTATTAAATGGCCCACACACAAGTGAATTCAGATGACGTTGCCAATGTTACATAAAGAAAAGCTGACCAATACAGCAGGGGCCTAAATGACTACATGCAGAGTGGGCGTTTAATAGGCACATTTTTAAAGCATGAAACAGAACACGAAATAATAGCAGTAATGGAGACTGTGTGTTTTGTCTGTCCACAGTGAAAAACAGCAGAAAGAAATAGGGTTGCTGCCAATAAAACAGGGGAGACAGATGTATTATTGACCTTGATATTATCATCAACATATATACAGTATATAACTGCACTGACTGTGGTCCACTGTGTGTTCTGACACCTCTTTATCATAGCCAGCTTTCACGTTTTGTGCTACGGTAGGTCTTTTCAGGGCTAGAGGGGCTAACCTTCATGCCCCATGCACATCAGTGAGCCTTGAGCACCCTGTCACTGGTTCACCTTCCTTTATCACTTTTGGTAAGTATTAACCACTGCATAACTGGAACACTCCATAAGACCTGACAATTTGGAGATGCTCTGACTCAGTCGTCTAGCCATCACAAGGACCTTGTGATAGTGGCTCAGGTCCTCATGCTCACCCATTTTTCCTGCATCAGGACATCAACTTCATAAACTGACTGTTCACTTACTGTGTAAAAAATCCCATCCATTGACAGATGCCACTGTAATGAGATAATAACGATATTATATATCTAATGACCCTATAAGCAAACCCTGAATGAGAACACTACATCTGCTTTCCATATGAACAAACTGAATTACACATGTTTTCAATAAGCTGGGACAATGGCTCAGAGGCATGGATGTAAACATGTGACTCTCAGTAACAGATTACTCTGCTGTCATTGAGCAGATTTATGAGAAGAGCTAAGCTGGCCAACACAAAGAGCACTGGCTAAAACAGAGCATAGCATTTTTTTTATTATAAGCCAAATAACTGAGAACTGATGTCCAGGCAGTTATGTCACATCTAGACCAGCAACACCAAATGTAAAGCCAAGATCAAAACCAACAGCCAACTAATGAACTCTCTCCTCGTTGTTGTGATCCATTAAATGCTCGCAGTAAACAGCTGGCAAGTAATAATAAGAAAGATTTTTAAAAAAGAATACATTTAAAGGATAAGACAAAGACACCCATACACCAATTAATACAGACACACAAATGTTGTGTTTTTATTATTATTATTATTTATTTATTTTATATA
>JBBPDA010000138.1:17497-30064 GCA_037974385.1 Arnoldichthys spilopterus
TTGATTTCCGAATGTCATGCAAAATTTGCTTTCATCCGAAAAAGTACTTTGGACCACTGAGCAACAGTCCAGTGCTGCTTATCTGTAGCCCAGTTCAGGCGCTTCTGCCGCTGTTTCTGGTTCAAATGTTTATCAGTACATTACAGAAAATAATGAACTTTATCACAATATGCTAATTTTTTGAGAGGGACCTGTACATCATAACACTGCATTTCTGAGCCCTATAAACTTCATGCTACATTATTAATTGATGCTGCATTTTTAACACTATAAAAATTGTAAAATTTTATTTGAATGCATGCTCATATCAGATTTTTTGCTCAGATATTTGGTGCCCCAATTTACCTTTCTTAACATTCATGGCATCCTTTGTTGTGACTGGTGAAACAAATATTACAAACGCTATGTAATTACAACAGAAAATGTAGTAAACATGTTCTCAATATAAAAATTTTAAAATACATTTGTAGTAATATTAGCCCACTAGTATGTTCATTGATTTAAACATGATTAATTATTGATGTATTTCAAGCTTAGAGGCCATTCATGTAAGATGTCTTTAAATGAAATCTGAAATCAAACTGTTTCTAGTGAAGAATTTGGTTAGTGGACCAAGCAATTTGTACATTTATGTGTGTGTGTGTGTGTGTGTGTGTGTATGTGTATATATATGTATATGTATGTATGTGTGTATATATGTATATAGGATGTATATAGGATGTATAAAGATGACAGAAAGAAAAAAAACCCCACATTTTTCTTGTTTACGCTTATTTACATTTTACAGTTTACTTGGTGGTTTAATGTTTTTGTCCTTTTTTGCTGAACATTATTCTTAAGTAAATTGTAGAGAATGTTTAGTAATGGATCATGTTGCATATTTTTTCATAGACTTGAACAAGCAAAATTCTAATATGGCTTTAAGCAAAATGGCACATTAAACTAAACAGACAGGGGAAGCAGAGAGGACAGAGACAGAAAAGAATGCCAGAAGAACTGAAACTCAGACATTCGAGAAAGGATGTAATGGAAGAATATAGATTTAAGTGAGGGAAGAAACCTCAGCTGCAATTCCTCGTCAGTGCATGAAATGTGCTGAAGTCCATTCTGCTAAGTTGTAAAAATATTAAGCCAGGCCCATATTGCATGTATTTGTCTAACAAAAAAAAACAGGGAGCGAGATCAGTTCGCAAAAGTGGTCTTATCCTGCTCATAATTAATTGGATAACATGAATGGATTTTTCTAGCAGATTGCATATTTTTCACAGCATTATGATTAACAACCCCAGAATCTAACCTTTAAATGTAGATATAAATAATATTTTAAATTAATGTGATGTTGCACATAGTATGTGGCACTGAACCAAACAGGCTAGCCTTTGTTCTCTGTGCTCATTGATGAGCCTTGTTGACTCTGTTGCTGGTTCTGCCTGGCTGTCGAATAAGTCGGTTAAATTAACTAAGTCTTGCAAAAAAGGCATTTCTTTATAAACAGAACACTTTCTAAAACCTTAACGTGTTCTTTCTGCTTAAAGGCCTGTTATGGCACAGTAGGCTGAATATTGGTTTGATCTTAATGATCTCCACCTGGTGGATCCATAACCATACAGAAGGTTAACGTGTTCCATTGAAAAGTCTTTCTTTACAACTCTAATTCCCAAGAAGTTGGCAAGCTGTGTAAAATATAAATAAAACAGAATGCAATTATTTGCAAAACCGATAAACCCACATTTTCTTAACAATAGAACATAGAACATGATGTTTTAATCTAGGCAAATGTGCCATTTAAAAAAAAAAAAAAAAGGTCATTTTGAGTCTGATTGCAGCAACACTTCAAAAAAATTGGGACAGGGCAATGTTGACCGATGTACCGATGTGTACTATTACCTTTTCTTTTAACAATGGTCTGTAAATGTCTGGGAACTGATGAGACTTTTGGGAGAGGAATGTTGTCCCATTCCTGTCTGATATAAGATTCTATCTGCTCAACAGTCCTGGGTCTTCTTTGTCATATTTTTTGTTTCATGACCAAGAAAATGTTTGGACTGCAGGGATGCCAGTCCAATACCCAGACTTTTCTACTACAAAACCATGCTGTTGTAATAGATGCAGTGTATGGTTTAAGCATTGTCTTGATTTTTTTTAAAGCCTTTCTTGAAAAAGAGGTCACCTAGATGGGGGCATATGTTGCTTTAAAACCTGTATATGCCTTTCAGAATTAATGGCGCCTGTCCAGATGTGCAACCTGCCAATTCCATAGGCACTGATGCACCCTCATACCATCAGAGCAGGCTTTTGAATCAAGTTCTGGTAACAAGCAGGATAGCCCCTCTTTTCTTTAGTCTGGATGACATAGCGTCTGTGGTTTCCAAAAAATATATAAAAAAATCAATAGTCTGGCCACAGAATAGTTTTTTTTTTTTTTTTTTTTTAGATTTGCCTCAGTTCATTATAATTTAACTTTGGCCCAGAAAGGATGGGGATCTTTTGTTGCCCCATCTTGACTTTTTGAGACATGTTGCTGCCATGAAATTCAAGATGAACTATTTTTCATGTAATAATGTTTCACTTTCAATATTTGATGTTTTCTGTGTTCTATTGTAAATTAAATATTGGTTTAGATTTGCAATTTACTGCATTCTGTTTTTACATTTTACACAACATTTTTAGAATTAGGTTTATGGGTTTGATTTGAAGGTCTTAAAATGTCAAAGTATTATTTTTAGTTTACTTCTATTTTGTGTTGACATGCATTTATTCATAATATTAATGTTTTTTTCTTTTCTTTGGTGTGTCTTTATATCTGCAGTCCCAGTATAAGGAGCACCAAAATAAAATGTAAAACTTGGGAATATTAACTGAAGAGTCATGAACTGTATAAAGCAGGAACTTTTACAATCACAGGCCACACTGAATTTTGTGCTCACACCACAGAAACTATTACTTTGTATATCCAGAAGATATAAGAATATATTTATTTCTTTAATCTGTCCATCACAACAACAGACAGGGTATTGATTTAAGTTGTCTGGTGCGGTTTATTTACATTGAAGCTCTTGCAGACAAATGGGGAAAAGGAAACTCTTCATTTACCCCAACCATAAATGCACTACCTTATTTAAAGGTCTCTGTCACCCCTACAATGACCTAACATTTCAGAATATTAGTACACTCACAACATATCACACCACATATAACCTTATTAAACATTACCATAGAAAAAAGAATAGTGACGCCTCTCCACATGTTGCACGCTTATAGCCTAAATTAAAGGCTCCTGCAGCCAAATAAAATAAAATGGGTGAATGTGTACTGTTTTTGATTTGTGTGACACTTGTTAATTTGTCCCAATGTATAAATAAAAAAAGTGTCTCGACTTGAATGTTGTTGTTTTTTTGTTTGCTTTATCATGAATGTTGTTGTTTTTTTTTTTTGTTTGCTTTATCATGATAACTCATTTGAATAATAGATTTTTAAAAACTGTCTGTTTAGTTGCCAGCAGTTTACCCAGCAAGCATCCGCAAGCTTCATTTCTCCATTTATGGAAAAAGAGGAGAGGCTAAAGTCTCAAATGCTGTAAGTCATGCTGTTTCTTCTTTTGCTAATGTTTTACAGTGATTATAGGATAGATAGGATCCTAAGAAAGTTCTGTAATTTATTAGCTGAATTTGAATGTTCAGAATGGCAATGCTTGGGGGGCTTCAGTAAAAATCTGAGCAGGTCCAAGGCTAAAATTCCCCTACCTGGGACAGCATTTCAGAGGACCCATAAATAAAGTTCACTTAATTTAATGATTTTGAGATGGAGCCACACAGTCTTTTCTTGTGAGCATTTCCATGATCTAGAAGAATGTTGTGAAATATTAAACAGCATTGTATTTAAAATTAACTGCATTATTTAAAGTTTTTGAAATTGATTACAACAGTGTATAGGAATTTAGAAGTTATTTTAAAATGATAGGTAACAGATGTAAAGACTGTTCGAAATACATAGCTTTAAGCATTTGCTTCAGTAATTTTATTTATTAATTAAATTATTATTATAATTAAGGCTAGTTACTGTTGCTGTGTTTGTGTTTTTGTTAGATATCCACACATTATCCAGTGGTAGATCATGAGTTTGATGCTGTGGTGGTGGGAGCAGGAGGTGCTGGACTGCGTGCTGCATTTGGGCTGTCAGAGGCTGGTTTCAACACTGCGTGTGTTACCAAGCTCTTCCCCACTCGCTCTCACACAGTGGCTGCACAGGTACAAGCAAGCATCTTCTTTTCTAAGGGGCCTAACTTACCACACCATCTGTAGGTAACAGAGTACCACCAACACTCACTACTGTCCTCACAATCTAACAAGTTGGCTTTGTATGTTTTGTCTGCTTTCATTAGTGAAGTTTTTAACCGATATTGAGCATATGGAATTACCATCAGTGGAGGATCTTGAGAAAGCTGGGGAAGCTGTGCACAAGTAGAGAAACAACTGGTAGCAAAGCAAGCAAACTTCTCTTAGAGAACACACAGTGTAGTCTATGTACACACACTGTAATGTTCAAATATAAGTGTATATATATATATATATATATATATATATGAGGTGTGTGCCTACAGATAAAGCTGAAATACTGCAAATACAAAACCACAAGGAAAAGAAGCTTTTCAATAATTTATTCAGCAAAAAATATCAAAAGATTTAATATTTTTCTGTAGAGAAAACCAGTTCATCCTTGGATTTTAGAAGCTATTGCCTCGTTTGGCAGAAATAAATTGGCCAAAGAATTTTGTCCATTCAGTTTGTGCTCTCTTATAACACTTGAAGCATTTGTTCTCGGAATTAAGATTTTAGTTTTATAGTTATACCTATTTTATTTATTTGAAGTTGTATAATGTTCTACAGTATATCTGTCATATTCAGCTTATAAATAAAAAATATTTTATATGAAAAATAACTGGTATCTTTACATCTCACTTAGGTGTAGAGGGGGACCTTTAAACTTCACAAAAATAGTGATTTTATAAATGTTGTGATGCATATTGATATCAACTAATAACACTGATACTGATATCACAATTTTTCTTCCCATATTACCCAGCTCTAGGCCAACTGATGGTTTTGTACAGTTTGCATCAATGTATGGAGAAATAAGTATAGACAAAATAAACAAATGGGTTGTCGGCACAACAGCTACGCTAAGCTAATGTTCCTTCTCTCCCTTTGACACACACTTTCATTAATCTTTTTAGTTAAAGGTTCACTGGAATCCGAAAAAAATACTTATTTTTATTTATAATCATGTGGGGGAAAAAAGTCAGTTCAACAGTTTCAACCTCATGTATTTGCAGGCACTGTATCACAAAGTTTGACACTTTATAATACACTCTTACACCTTCAGGTTCATAATATTAAAATTAGGTGTTGAACATTAGGTGCTATTATAATGTTAATTTGGAAGTCAAGAATAAAATCATAGATAAGTTCAAGTGAAAATTGTGACGAGTCAGGCTGGACCCTAACATAAAGTATTTGAGTCCCATCTCATTTATTTGCATTATTACCTATAAAGTGATCTAACATTGGATATGAAGAGGATCCTTTACAGCAGTGCTCCTGTACCAGTACATAAGGCATATGACCGTTTTGTCAAGTGTGTGTGATTTTGGTTTGGATTGTTTAATACAATATTACTTCCAAAGGACTTGCTCTAAAGGACTGTTTTTTGTTTGTTTATCTGTTTGTTTTTAATCTTAGGGTGGAATTAATGCTGCCCTTGGTAACATGGAGGAAGATGATTGGCGGTGGCATTTTTATGACACAGTTAAAGGATCTGATTGGTTGGGAGATCAGGATGCCATCCACTACATGACTGAGCAGGCCCCTGCTGCAGTGGTTGAGGTGAGAGGAAGACAAACACACATTCTTCTTTTGGGACAAATCTACGCTCTAAATGAAGGTTTAGTTTATTTGCTTTTTACACCAAAAAGCATAAATCTTTCTTCTTCTTTCTTTAACAGAGGAAAGTTTCTAATTGTATATCTAGTCTAGCTTCATTTACATTGTAAATTGGGCTATAAAATGTGTTAAATGTAGGAAAATATGTTTTGTGTGTGGGGGGGGGGGGGGATAGAGGCAAGCAAACAGAGTGGCTGTTTTAAGGCATTTAGGAATAATTTATCATTGAACGTTTGTCATTGTGAACACACTTAAGCACCACAATGAAATGTGACCTCTGCATTTAACCCATCACACATACACACTTGGAGCAGTGGGCAGCGATCAACAGTGCCTGGGGAGCGGTGTAGAGGAAAAGTACCTTGCTCAAGGGTACCTCAGTAGTGCCCGGGCCAGGTCTTAAACCTGCGACCTTCAGGTCCCAAGGACAATGTCCTAATAACAAGGTCACCACTGCTCTCTCTAGCTAGTTGCGTGGCGCAAGTTATTAAAAATTCAAAATTATTTAAGCACACTGGATGGGGTGATTGGCATCCATTGACAGTGTTGGAAATCACTAATCTCTGCAGGTTTCATACCACAGCTGTTAGTTATTGCTGATAATTTAGTGCTTAATAATACAGTTCAAATGTACTGGCTCTTAAGTGCTATGGTCTAGTATTTCATGGCTAAATTCCCTTATGTATATGTGCACCATTTTAGCTTGAGAACTTTGGTATGCCCTTCAGCCGTACAGAGGATGGAAAGATCTACCAGCGTGCCTTTGGAGGCCAGAGTTTAAAGTATGGAAAAGGAGGCCAGGCACACAGGTGCTGCTGTGTGGCTGACAGGACAGGTCACTCCCTTCTTCATACACTGTATGGACGGGTAAGTTCTTTATCAAATGACTGGCACTATTTATGAATGATAAAATGAGATTTTTGTTTTAAAGCCAGCCAAGTATTTATGTTTTTAAGCTTGGACTTATTCTGAAAAGATGGAAATCTTACCTTTTGGAGAAAAGTCTATTAATATTTAACAATGACACATGACATTGTTACCTATTCATATTTCTTTTGTTGTTTGAAGTTTTTACCAAACAAACTAAAATCAGTTGGACGTTCCACTGTGACCGAGTCAGACTTTCTAGGTACTGACCACCTTATTACTCAACAACCTAGTACATTGCAGTTTATACTTCACACTTACTCAAAAAGGGCCTAAATATATCCAGCATTTCTTGTAACCGAGTCAGACTTAAACTTGTATCTCGAAGGTGGTAAGAACCTTTTATTTTTATTATTTTTATTATTACACCCAATTTTTTACTGGTAATTTAAACATTTCGATTACAGTGAATAAACTGTTAAATTTTATTTACATAACGCTTTTTACGACTGACTTTGTCACTAAGCAGCTTTAAGGAGTCTGGGTCTGAGCCCCTAATGAGCAAGCCCATGGCAATGGAGCCAAGGAAAAACTTTCCAAGCTGAAGGAAGAAACTTTGGGCAATAACAAAGAAAAGCAAAAAAAGACCAACATTCTCAGTTTATAATAGTGGCATTAGTTAAGGTCTACCTTTTATGGTTAGAGGGTGGGGAGCATGTGGAGGTGGTACGTGGTAGTTAAACTAGTCTGAAGTTGGAGGCTGACTGAGGCCCTTTTTGAGAGAGAGTTTCCTATTGTATTCTCTGAAATTCTCTTTCCAAGCCAAATGGAATGATTCTAATTTGGTGTATTGTAATTTACACTCTAATTTTTTTTAACATGTTGCTTTAAGGTGTGCATTTGATCACTAAACCATGGAATAATTTATAACACTTTAAAGGAGTCACATTGTCTTAAAAGGAACGACGAATAATCTTTTTTTTTGCATTCTATGAAAGACCTGATAAAGCCCCATGAGGATGTTTTACATGTCTTTTAAAAGATAAAGGGATTATCTGAACATAGAGGTTTTTTTTGTTTGTTTGTTTTTTTTTATTGAGATGAGGTGTACATTTACAGCATTTGGCAGACGCTGTTACTCGGAGCATGTTTTCTAGTCTACAAAGAAAACCTGTTACACCAGTAAACCTAGACTTGGATGAAGCATTGAAAGTGAAGTGAAAGTAACCATTTGTCATTCCGAACTTCAACCTCTGCATTTAACCCATCAAACGTGCAGCAGCGGGCAGCTATCAACAGTGCGCAGGGAGCAGTGTAGTGCAGTGCTCAAGGGTACCTTGGTTGCTAGTCAACAAAGATTCTTCCAGAGGTGCTGCTACATAGGAACCCCCCCCCACCATTTTTTATATTATGTATAGTTAGTAGTAGGTTTGTTATGTTGGGACATGTAGTTATTGACTTAAATGTTCTGTAAAGACGTCCGTTTGAAGACTGTGAGGGACTATGCAGTTCTGGTTAGGGGAAGTTCATTCCACCACTTGGGTCCACCAGGTTTCAGTGCTATTGAGCAATGCTCTCTTTACAATTTTATGCACTCTGTTTTGGCTTCTTGAGGAAGCTGGGCAGTCACGATTCAAAGAAATTCAGCAGCAGTTTACAAGCACATAACTTTGGCACATATTTTATTACTGCATTTGGTGTTTGCACTGCATGTGTGAATCTGGATGAAAGTTTTAAGGAGGGTCCATTGCATTCAGTTTCTTTTCAAAAATGTTTTGCAAATCTTTCATGAACGATGTCCATGATTTGCTCCTGTGCATGCCTATTACATTTATTACTACTTTTGGGTCCCAAATAAATAATCACCCAATTAATTGATTAATCAATTCAACCTCTTCACTTTATGTGGAAGACTGATCCTCTCCTTAAATGTTGTTTAATAGTCTCTCAGGTATGACACAAGCTATTTTGTGGAGTATTTTGCTCTGGACCTGCTGATGGAAGAGGGAGAGTGCAGAGGAGTCATTGCCCTGTGCATGGAGGATGGTTCTGTTCACCGTTTCAGGGCCAAGAACACGGTCATTGCCACAGGGTAAGAGGGAAATGCATGATTTATGTCTCCATCTCTGGTTTTTGTCTTGGAAATTTAGAATTTGACATAGCTTAAATATTCCATAAACTTTTCACTCTTATTTTGCTTTGTACCAACATTTTAAGTCAGTTTTGAAACATTTCACAATAAGCAGGGGAACTGGTAACAGGTGAAGGAAACATAATAAATATAAATATAGCTATATGGGCTTGGGAGGACTTAAGAAAAGTCTGCTGCTGCATCAAGAAATGCAACCTGAAACTCTTTTATGCAAAGACAAATAATTTATATTTGTCAATTTGTAAATATATATTTACAAAATACATTCAAGTTGTTTTGCGAAAACCTTCTGGAAATGGTTTGTACATTATTTTACAGATTTTTGGAGTTTTTTTCCTGCAGTTAGAAAAAAAAGTGTTCTAAAAGTCTTGTAGAGACTTTGTCTCAATACATAAACTCTTCAGATCCTTAAGAGTTTTCAGTACTACTGAAAAAATGCAGGATATAGTAATTTTATAAATTTTCATTTTTCATTTAGATTGTAAATGTATTTGTTTACACAGTAATTGTTGTACTTGGAATATTGGGCCAATCTGGTTCCCATCCAGACTTTCCATGTTTTTGTCTCATTTTTGTCTAAACTGCTCCCATTGCCTCAGCTCTCACATTAATTTGAACCTTTATATGCCAGATGACATTAAGCATTGTGAAAAACTGAAAACCAAACTGTTTTCTAGGTAGTCCCAGTAGTGTCCAGTGTTCGTGATCAAATGAAAGAAAATGCTTTCTATAGGTGTATTTGATTAGGTGTATTAGTACAAAATAAATAAGTGCAATTGTAACGTGTCCTATTTAAACCTGACATTTAGGGTTTAGTGCTATTGAAGTGTGTGGTGTCATCATGCCAAGATCTAAAGAACTCTTTTTAGGTCTTTAGAAAAAGTAGTTTATTTCTAAATAAATTATTCCACTGTCAGGAAAATAATCTAGAAGTGGCATAGATTTAAAATAACTGCCAGTTTGTCCACGAATATCCTACTCAGCAAATTCAGCCTGATAGCAGACTGTTTAATGCAAATAGAATTATCCAAGTACTCAGAAATTTTGTTATTGGATCTGCAATTGTTGGTGTGCAACTTTTTGCCTACAATCAGAAATTTTGGACAGATTTGACCTGCATCGTAGGTTTGCCAAGAGAAATCCTTTGCTCTACCAAAAAGAACATTTGAGTCAAAAACGTTAACAATCAAATGTCAGAGACAGTTGTACAATTATACAAAATGCCTATACATTTTTTTTTCTGCTAATGGGGCAATGCAACCATGGTTGCAAGATATTATAAAATTGAATTCACTATGCATCTGATTCTGAGACCCAGCATCTGAGATGTTCAGTAAACTAGGAGTATAAAAATTTCACAGTATCCTATGTATAGAGTTTTTTGCACCACAATTACATTCAGCATAAGGGGTGATTTGATTTTCAGTATATAACACATGGGGCTTTTTACAGTGAATTGGTTACCAAGCCAAGTTTGCAATTTATGATTAGTTGTGGAACCTTAATTTATGCTTTTTGTAACATAAACCTACTTTTAGAAATAATAAAATACCCCATTGAATAAAAGATGTATTTTGCATGTGCTTATAAGGTTTCCCAAACATTTATCTCTCTGCAGTGGTTATGGCCGCACCTATTTTAGCTGCACATCAGCTCACACCAGCACAGGAGATGGTACTGCCATGGTTACCCGTGCTGGCCTGCCATGTCAAGACCTGGAGTTTGTTCAGTTCCACCCAACAGGTTAGGCACACATTTTGAAGAATCCTTTCTTTACAATGCACCATTGTACATTAAACCACCCATGACTGTATTTACATCTCTGCTATTGAATTATGCAGAAAATTTGAAAAATCTTTAAAATTCTCCTTTATCTGCTATCATGCAATATTGTTTAACTTTTGTTTACTTTAACAGATGTTATATAGACTAATTAACATCATGCATCAATATTTTTTTAGTCTAGGATTTGTGCCAGAATCAACAAAATATTTTTTTATCAGCAGTTATTGGAAAGTTTGATATCTTAAAAATGTGAACAGTACTAGAAATATATAACATTATTCCTTATCAAGTTAACATTACTGCTTGATTGTTTCCTCTGTCCTGGAAGTCGCTTTGGATAAAAGCATCAGCCAAATGAATAAATGTAAATGTAATGCTCAATTTAGTCAGATAGCTACAAGGAAGTTTATTTGTGATATTCTAGCATGTCCTGGATTTTAATGTCATTCTCTGCTTTGCGGCCAGAATTTAATGTTTTCAACTTAATCAACTGTGAAATAAATGTCTGTTTCCCACTAGCATGGTCAGTTAGTCCAATGCTGAATAAACGTGAACTTTAAATTACTCCCTCTAGGTATCTATGGAGCTGGTTGCCTGATTACAGAAGGCTGCCGTGGGGAAGGTGGAATCTTAATTAACAGTGAAGGTGAGAGGTTTATGGAACGCTATGCTCCCAATGCTAAAGACTTGGCCTCCAGGGATGTGGTTTCACGCTCCATGACCATCGAAATTCGTGAAGGAAGGTATTATACTTCCAGTTTTATTTTCATACCAGTTACTTAGTTGACCAGTATGAATCAGGATATGCTAATGTTTCTATTTATGGCTGGCCTTTTAAAAACAAGATCACTTTCAAATGGTAAATAGTTTTGATGTTTTTAAGTTATTTATCAAAACCAAAAACTTAAAGGCCTTTAATTTTAATTATGTACTTTTGGCTGTCCATCAGTGATATGAACAAGTACCAGCATACGTGTGATCTATTTAAAAATGTTGCTCTATAAAAATTTCCATTGTGTTTGCTCATTTGATACACAAGGACGGATCCATACTATCCGTACTATTCTATTCTATATGTCAGAGAAACACACCCCAATGCTACAACGTTAACCAGTTGCTATTTTGGCAGACTGAAACCAAAGAGTTTTAAGTAAGATGTGTATTTTATATAATATGTGAATTCATTGTCCTCACTTAGAGGTGTAGGACCAGAGAAGGACCATGTCTACCTACAGCTCCATCACCTCCCACCTCAGCAGCTGGCTAGCCGACTACCAGGAATATCAGAAACTGCAATGATCTTTGCTGGAGTTGATGTAACCAAAGAATCAATTCCTGTCTTGCCCACAGTCCACTACAACATGGGTGGCATTCCTACCAATTACAAAGGACAGGTATTCATACCCTACTGGTCATGAAAAGAAGAGGGATGTGTGTAGTTGTGTGTGTGCATGTGTCTAAAAACACACACTTGGCATTGCACTGTGAGACTTGTATGTAGCTTTTCAGCAATTTAATACCATTCCATTAAGCTGCTGGTTTTTGTGGGAGGAAGTTTGTAATTATGGGGTTTGAGTCCTTAAAATGTGCACTATGCTTTTCAGCACTTGGTGCCCCGCTTTATTTTACCTGGTCTGTAACTTCTATCAATCTCTATCCTAATTTGTCATTGTAAAATGGAATTCTATGAATTGTGTGAAAATCAAATAATGCAAATAGTTATTTTTATGCAGGAATACAAAATGTTTATACACATGTGGACAAAATTGTTGGTACCCTTCAGTCAATGAAAGAAAAACTCACAATGGTCACAGAAATAACTTT
>JBBPDA010000138.1:31365-47788 GCA_037974385.1 Arnoldichthys spilopterus
AGTCTAATGTTTATTAGTACATTACAGAAAATAATGAACTTTATCACAATATGCTAATTTTTTGAGAAGGACCTGTAGATCTTTTTTTGAAGTGTGTTCTACAGTAAGATATGACCAAATTATTTTGCATTCATTTTAGAGTGAAATGATAGAATTACATGAAACTGCCTAGAGCTGAAAGGAGAATGTGCTTGTGCATTATCTCCACGGATGCAATGAACCTTATGCAGGTTTTATAGGATAAAATCTATAGCAGGTGTTTTGTAGTATTGTATGCAATATTGTTTAAAAACTGTATTTTACACAAAACTCTCTTACACATCTCAACATGCCTGCATATATTGACTTGACAGAGATCAATGCACCCCTTTCAAGGCCCTCTCAGTTTTAAATGCTTAATAAAATGTGGCTAGTTGGGTGTGTATAAGATCCATATCCAAAATGACTGGCCCATTCTTTTTATCATTCAAACTCTTCATGTCTTATAGCTGTGCTACCACTCACTGGGACTAGTGTGTTTTAAGACCATGGGTACATGAACTACCATAATTTCTTCTGTGGGTTTGCAGAAACCTTTTTACTTTCAAACACACACACATGCTCACACACAAATATTCACACACCCAATCCATTTCCTCCCCCTTCTCTGATCTATTTTGGTATGTTGTAGAAGGCTAGGGTGTGTGTGTATGGTTTGCCGCCCTGCCCAGTAAAATACTGAGTCTTCAAGGAAGTCTACAATATAATATGCTTACTTTATTGTAATTACAAGGTCCTATTTTTAAAATGCTAGTCTCGCCACAAGCACTTGCTGTATCTGCCTATAGGGCACATTTGTCATTCTTGTTGGGTACCCCACCTGATACTTCTAACCCCCATATAACACATTTAATATACAATAATAAAATACTGATTTAGCATGTGTCTGATCAGATTTGTCTGAACAACTGTGTGTGTAGTTAAAGAAATTGTACATAACCACAGAGCCTGTGGCTCATCTCCACAACCTAAATGTACTGTGGACAAATTAGTAGGGTGTATTTATTTAAAGATTTTGCATGCTCAAAGTGGGTGCAGTTGTCAGTGTGGCTGATGACCTAGAAAACATCTGCTTGAGGAAATCCTTGACAAACTCTAGCTTTACAGTTTTTTTTGTCAGACTAGTTTTGCATGGTTTGTTTTACTTGAAATACTGAAATACTGCATTGGTTTACCAGATTTTTTAGCGAAGAAAATGCTGAACTTCTACTTTTGTTTTACAAAACAACATACATGACACAATATATTTTTCTCTGAATGGCCAAAGATGTTCAGTTGTTTTGTAGACATGCAGAATGTTTGAAACATTCTGTGTGAACACATCTCAAGGTATTTAAAATACATTTAACATGGATTACATTTTTATATTAGACAGTGCCAAAAAGAATTGTGTGGATTGTAAACCATGTAAGGAATTTGCATCTAATGGGATAGATTTCTGTAGCATAGTAGCACCAAACCTAAAAAGACAACATGTCTACTATTGAAACTGGAGTTTTTTTAATGGATGGGGTTGACAGTATTAATATTATTTTACTAATGTCACATTTTGTTTCACAGAAAGATATTTTCACTAGGTTGACCACATTTCTCCCTTAACACCCACTCTCTGAACCTCTTTAATTATTTTTCATTTTTTATGTCTCTGTGTCTAGGACTTAACTGCAGGTTCCACACAGGGAGTGATTACAATGTTTCAGTTAGGGGAAAAAAGTGCAGGCTAGAGTGCACCAGCCTATCTAGACTATTCATTATTACATCTTGGAAAGAACTGTAAAGTGTTTTAAATGTTACAGTGAAAGAAATCATTTGTTGAGTGACTATAGTCTGTATGACATTTAATGGCATGAGAAGATGTATTTTTTCGCTGCATTATATGCATACACTGATCAGTCAAAACATAATGACTCTAATGAAATTAATACATTTGATAATCTCAATATCTTGTTAATATGGCTACTGTCAGGAGGTGGGACATATAAGGCAACAGATTGTGATGGCTAGATAACTGGGTCAGAGCATCTCCAAAATTTTGTGGAGTGTTTCAGGTATGCAGTGATTAATGTTTACCAAAGGTGGTCCCAGGAAGGACAACCAGTAAAGCAGCCACAGGGTCATGATCACCCAAGACTCAGTTGTGTGCATTGAAGTGAAGGCCAGTTTGTCTAGTACAATCCTACAGAAAAAATACTGTGGCACAAAAAGTGAATGCTGGTTATAATAAAAAAGATGTCAGAACACACAGTACACCACAGTCAGAGTTGTTTTGACAGCATGAGGGAGACCTGCACAACATAAGGCAGGTATTAATGTTAAAGCTGATGTATATGTTTCTCTTGTGAATCACAGACTACTGCATCCTTACAAGAAGTGAAAGATGGAGGGAGTGGAAGAAAAAGGACAGAGTGCACAAAGCATTTTTCAAAGACTGTGAAATGATAGGGAGTTAAAATAAGTAAAAGGAGAAGTACATAAAATTATGATTATTATTTTAATTAGAGTATGCTGCCTCCTCTAAGAATGTGGCTTAAACATAAGGTATGTTTCGGTGCTGTTTGAATGCGTAGACATCAATAAGTAAATTGGCACTGAACCAGAAAGTGAAAAATGAAAAAATGATGGGTAACATTATGTATGAGAAACTATAAACCAGAAATACATCACTTTTGTAAAAGTCCTGTGAGCTAGATTATTCCTGTGTGGGATTAATTGTCTCATTTAACATTTGCTTGCTCATTTTGACGAAGTGTCACACATTTGTTTTTAAGACTTTAAGATTATTTTTTGACTTCTAAATTATTTTTACGTCTTGGTTTGTTTTTCAGTATAGGTCAGCACAGCAAAGTCTTAAATTAGATAATGTACATTTTATAAGATGTGACAAAGAACAGGTCAAAAATGGGCCTTTTGTGTAAGGATTATGTAACCTACAATGCAAATCACAAAATAATTGGCTTGTTTAAAGAAGTAAATATATAAAAGTATCTGTAGCCAGCATATTTTATATAAATAAATAAAAATCCAATTTCCAGAAAAGTTGGTAGGTTTTTGTAAATTATAATAAAAACATGAATCTGTGATTTGTTTATTCTTTAGAACATTTATTTAACTGACAAAATGAAATTTTTTTTTAATGTTTTCATTAATCAGCTAAACCACTTTTTGTAAAATGAACAAGAATTATAATTCGATTCCAGTAAATACTCAAAAAAGCTGGGCCAGAAGCTGTTTATCCATGTATTACATCAGCCTAATATTAATATGTGCAATTGATGTACACATTTTTTCATGTATATCTCATGTATATATGTCTTTTTTTAGTGCATGAGAGATGTTGGTTTTTGTACTTTTGTCTGGATGGGCTATTTCATTTATGACACAAAGAACTCAATATCCATATTTCTCAAAACTGAGCTGAATCGTGAATTTAACACAGCACACATTTCAATCTTACAGCCCATCTGAGATAAGCTCAGGTACATAGAACTTGACAGCCTTTGTGCATAGAACTGATGTATTGTTTTCTCTTTGCAAGATATAGTTTCAGCTTGCATTTCTTAATGCAATATGTATTAAATGACAATGATTTTGGGCAGTGGTGGCCTCGTGGTTAGGACATTGCCCTTGGGACCTGAAGGTCGCAGGTTCAAGTCCCAGTCCGGGTGCTACTGAGGTGTCCTTAAGCAAGGTACTGTCCCACTACGCTGCTCCATGTCTTGAAAGTCGCTTTGGATAAAAGTGTCAGCCTAATATGTACATTTTTCAAAGCGCTCCCCAGCTCCCATATTTATCACAGTAGCATGATGGTTTCTCATGCAGTGCCTCTTATTGGACTACATGGACTGCGGTTTCTCTGAAGCCCCTGAATCTTTTTGCAAATATTTTACTGGAGATGGTCAAAGAACTAAATTCTTGTACTGTAAAATGTTTTTTTTAACTGATTGATGATTTTCTCATATAGTGTTTGGCACAAAGTGGTGATGTACAGCCCATCTTTACTTGCAAAGACTGAGTCTTTGGTGGAAGCGAGTTTTTGTACCCAGTCATGAAGCCCTCACCTGTTAACAGCTCACCTGCTTTTTTCACCTGTTTTAAAATGATGTTACATGAATTCTCTATGAAAGTTTCACACTTATTCTGCCCCTCTCCTAATGTTTTTTGAGTGTGCTACAGGCAACAAATTCAAAGAAACTTTTTGTCAGTTAAATAAAGTTAATTAAATAAAAATTTTATTGTGCTTTTTTACTGCATTTTAAATGTCCAATTCTTTCTAGAAATAGGGTATGCACAACCCCAAATTAAAAAAAAGCTGGGACGGTATGGAAAACGCAAATAAAATGATTTCTAAATTTACTTTAACTTGCATTTCATTGCAAACAATATGAACACAAAATATTTCATGTTTTGTCTTGTCAACTTCATTTCATTTGTAAATATACATCCTTTCCTTTCATTCAGACCTGCAACACATTCCAAAAAAGTTGGGACAGTGAAGCATTTACCACTTTGTAATGTTGCCATTCCTTTTCACAACACTTAAGACATTTAGGGACTGAATACATGAAGTGATGAAATGTTTCAGTTGTAATTTTGTCCAGTTCTCCCTGCAAACAAGTCATAAGATGGGTAACAGTACGGGGTCTTTGTTGTCGCATTTTGCTTTAAAATGTGCCACACATTCTCTATTGGAGACAGGTTGGGACTGCAGGCAGGCCAGTCAAGTACCCATACCCTCTTCCTCCACAGCCAGGACTTTGTAGAATGTGTGTGCAGAATGTGGTTTTGCATTGTCTTGTTGAAATATGCATGGGTGTCCCTGGAAAAGATGTCTTCTTGAAGGCAGCATATTGTGCAACAAAACCTCGATGTACTTTTCAGCATTAATGGTGCCATCACAGAAGTGCAAGTTACTTTTGCCAAGGGCACTGACACAACCCCATACCATGACAGACCCTGGCTTTTGTACTTGTGATAGTCCATCCCAGATGCCTCCAAGCCCAGAGAAGTCGACGGCGCCTCTGGACACGGTTAACATAAGGCTTATTTGTGGATGTAACTATGTATTGTGGTACTTGACAAAGGTTTGCCAAAGTAGTCCAGAGCCCATGTGGTGATATCACTTATAGATAATGGCGATTCTTGATGCAGTGCCACCTGAGGGATCAGAGATTTGTTCAGCTTAGGCTTGCACCCTTGTCCTTTGCGCACTGAAATTCCTCCAGGTTCCTTGAATCTTTTAATTATGTTGTGCACTGTTGAAGGTGAAATATCCAAATCTCTACCTATACTTCTTTGAGGAACATTGTTTTTAAACATTTCGATAATTTTCTCACATATTTGTTGGCAAACTGGCGATCCTCTGCCCATCTTTGCTCCTAAACAACTAGACCTTTCTTGGATGCTGCTTTTGTACCAAATCATAATTTCAATCACCTATTGGCATCACCTGTTTCAAATCACATCATTATTCAACCAAAATCACTACTTTCTTTTTTTGGTTTGCCATAAAGTCCCAACCTTTTCTGATTTGGGGTTCTACATATGACATACAAATACAACCCAAAAACACAAACAACGTGTTTTGTACACTGAGACTGAGATATGCTTTAAAAAATATATCTGCATTATTAAATGGACAAAGAAATGCATCTGCAGAGGAGCAGACCACGAACCAGAGCTATTATAAGCTTCCGGATCGCGGACGAAATTGATGACTGATGACTTTTTTCTCTCATTCGCCATTCGCTTTCTCTTTTTTGCCACACACACACGCACACGCACACACACATACACACATGCCCCCTCGCTTGCCGGCAGAGAAAGTAAGAGGGAGAGAGACAGAGAGATAGAAAGTGTGAGAGAGAGAGAGTGAATGATTTCAGGTCTCTCTCTGCTCTCTCCACTTTCGGGACTCTTGCTCACACATTTGAATCAATGGGGCTCTAGCGTCAGAACATTTAGTAGAAAAACGAAATATTTATTATTAATTTCTTGTTACTATTTACATTGTACATAAGTAGATAATTTATTATCAAGGTGGGTGTGCCTTTAAAGACCTCTGTTGAAACGCACTATTACAGAAAGCTCAGTTGACGCTCGTGTCGACTGGCTTTCTGTGTCAAAAGGCAACCTAATAGATACTTTTCTGCTTTGTAGTCTTACCAAACTTGGAAACTATGGATATTCGAAAGAAGAGAAGACCGTGGCGCTCGGAACTCACATCTTTGGTTCTGGTGACGGTTACGCTCGTCCTGTACCAGATCCCACAGGCTCAAGCAGGTATGTGAAAACTTTTCGAAACGTGAGTTAAGCTATCAGCTCAAATATATTGGCAGATGCAATGAAACAGTCACTTGTCACAATACCTGAAGATGTAACCGTGTGTGCATGTGTATGCTGTTTTTTTTCTGTTTTCATGCTGTGTTTCTGTATGCTGTATTGTAAGAAACTTTATAGTGATTTCTGAGTTAACTATTTCATTTCTAAAATATAATAATTTTTTACTTTGAAGTAATTGCTGCTGCGCTGAAACATAACCATATAAAGACAATAATAATGTATTCCAGGCGGGGGTAAGGGGTATGATGGTGCACTTTACTGTCCAGGTTGATTATTCTAAGTTTATGTCCATTGGGTTTAGGTATGCTAATTGCAAACAACAAAGACTGAGCATACTGCCAAACTACCTCCCATTATTATAATCATTGTATAAACCCTAAATGTACTTCACACTCGCCCTAACTGCAACTTTACTCCTGTGCAATTTCTATTAACAGCGTATTCGCTTTATCTTTTACTAGAGATAGTTATGTAAATTGCATTAAAAATCAATTAAATATTTTATATTGGTGTTATTTTATGTGGGAATGCTTACTGTAACTTTTACACTGACTGCATGTCTGAGGAGTTATTCAAGAGATTTGATAACTTTTTTTATCGTTCCGATGCCTTGTGCAATTTAAAGGAGAAAGGAATACACTTCTCTTTTTATGAATAGCCTATTATAAGGGTCTCTGGCTGAAGAGAATGAAAGCGTTAGTGTCTCGGTGTATGTGTGCTTTATTCAGGTATGTTTGTGTAACTACGCACGTCAGCGTGAACCAGAATTTTTTTAACCCTCATAGGTTAAAATGAATGCTGCACTGTGTGGATCGAGGTAGTACTCAGAGACTTTATGGAGGTATGCATGGTTGTCATTGGAAAGACTGCTTGCACCTCTTTGTACAGGCCCGCCCTAAAATGACGTCATCAGTTCTGCTGATTTGGTGCAGTGACCCATAATGTCATCTTTCTCTAGGAAAATCAGTTCTACCTGAGAAAAAAAAAACTTGTGTAAAACTAATGAAATGTAAGTAGACCAATATTGTAAAATATAAGGTTTGAGGTCTAACAGGCGATATTTGTTCAGCACTGATGGTCCTTGGCTTTGAGCTATTGTCTAAGACTTTTAGGAATTCGCTCTAACTGTAAGTCTGTAATTAAAATGGTGTTTCTTATACTCCTGTGCTCCCAGGCCAAGCCTGAAAATTGAAGTTTATCTTTGTCTCTTTCTATATTTGTAGTTAAATCACAGTCTCTATCCACTTAGCCACCTCTACAGTGTTTTTTTTTTTTTTTTAAGTCCCCATGTTAACCACAGTAGCACCTATTTGTGGAAAAGTGGATTGTCTCAAATCATTTCAGTGACAGAAAAAACTAATCCTGGTTTAGGAAATGTGGCTTTGTGGTAATGTTCTGAAAGAGAGTCTTGTCTTTGAGGTCCAGCACATAATTACATAGTACATGCATGCTTTGTTTGTTTCCCTATTTTAAATAGATTTTGATATTTTTCTAGGCATGTTTCAGAGTTGGTCAAAAAGTTGTTTTCAACATATAATAAAAATCCTTTTACAAAGAGAATAAATCCAATTTTGATAATCTGAATACTATGGAAACAATGCCAGGGAGAAGCAGTGTTTAGTGGCTGAAGTATTTTTAAAAAATAATGTAATATTACAAAAATAACGACTTGTTTCTGTTTCACTATTTTGTTTATTTTATTTTATTCATTGAAATTTTGACTTATTATCTCAAACAGATGACTCTCATACTAATGACTTGAAATAATTGCTTTAATAGTTTCAATAATGTGACAAAATATAATGAACTTAAAACCTCAAGTTAAAATGTCAACTGTTTTGAGTCATATTTTTGAGAAAATAAGTATTATGTCAAGATACTAAGAAAAAAAATAGCTAAAGTAATCCTATTTAGATGTTTTTTTTATTTGTCATAGTAATTAATGGTATCTCTGATACCATTGAAATTGATGCAGCCCCTAGATTTTATGTAGGTGTTTTGGTGCCTACTATCATATCTCACATTCAAGTTGCTTATCTATTTCTCACAGTGTTTCATGAAACTTTTTTAGAGAAATTTTACTTAGAGAAAGCCTGCACTAATTAAGAAGTATGTCAATCTGAGTTGTCGAGATTCAGTACAATAGTTTATGTAAAGATAGCAGGGTTTTCTTAAAAAAACAAAGCTGCCATAAGGTAACAGAGGTGGTGAGGAATAAACACTCCCACAGGGAAGTCTGAATTAAGTGGAAGGTAACTTTAATAAGTGATGTTCATTCTCATTTAACTCTTGAAGCAGTTTTACAGAATATGAAGCAGTTGTACAGAAACCATTAATTAATTTCTGGACACTATTATCAAGATGTGCATTTCAGTTATGCTAATTTGTTTGTTTAATTTTAGTAGACAAAATTATACAAACATAAATGTGTCATTTTAAAGTACTCCATGTATTCCATAGATTCCCTGGATACTAGGATTAATATTTAACAGGATTAGGATTGCATGTACATTTAAAAGTGGACTGGTGTGCTGTCCTGGTGGTTTCCCAAGCTTGTAAATCTAAAACCTTCATTTAGAGATCTGTATGTCTCCTTACCTTTGCTTCCAACCACCACTAAGTTTCACTGAAAATTTTAATATGAAACTTTTTGGGGTGTACCAAGCCTTTTGAGGAACTGGAATCACTCAGTATACTTTTCTTAGGATGTTTGAATGTATGATATTTACAGTACCTTTCATCAGAGGGTGTATACTGTAATTATGGGGAGTCATTTTTAGTGCACTTGCTGTTTGTTATGACTGTGGTCAGTAAATCCAAGGTGAGGTTTCTTCAGCCACAATGAGTCATTGCTCTGCACAGGCCCAGTAAACAGAGACACTCAAAGAAGACAGAGAAGCCAAACTTCACTGAGCTCAAAAGTATTGTACAATACTTAAAAGTTATTGTTATTATTCAAAATCATTTTGCACACCAAAAACTATTAATATCATTGACTGATTTATAACTAAATGTGAACATTTCTTGGATTTTTTTAAATTTAATTGGCCATGCACAACTTCCTCTGTAATGTAAGTTTAAATGTAACTGTATTTTACTTCTTTAACAAAACTAAATTAAATGTAATTTAAATTTGACTATATTTAAATGCTGTATGTGATATGTGAAATGTGATATGGTTTCATTTACACTCTTATTAAGACATAATTAGTACAGTCAGATGCGAATATTTGCTCTATTTGGTTACATTTTGTTTTATTGATGTCCTAAGTGAAAATTAGTACACATCCTCTATAGTTAATGTATTTATTGGGTATGATAATGCACAAGTTCCATTACTTTGGAAATTCTTACATATTGAAAAATATGTGATCTGTACAATTGCACATTTTAAATATTTTCCCAGTATGGTACACCCAGCAAACAAACATATAATGTGGCAGAGGGCAACATTTGAGTACAACTGTCTAATACTTTTACTTATGTTTTTATAATATAATGCACAGAGTGAACTGTTGATGTCACTGATTGGCTAAATAGTGTCATTCCTACCAGCAACTACAAAATCTAGGAATGGAAAATGATTCTACTCTGTGGTGTCTTTTTTGTTTAGAGTTTTTAGATAGATAGTTAGATATTTATTCTTGTTTTCCATCATCAAAAGCACATTACTGTGTGAGACTAATGGTGAAAGTTGAAAGGTTGTGTACGCCAAGTATGTCTTGCTGGTATTTGGCACATTAACTTAAAGAAGCTGGGAAGCTTAGAAGGGTAGAGCAGAGTCAGAGAATGACAAGTGAGTGATTATTTGTCATTTTGAACACACCACATTACAGCATACAGCAATGAAATGTGACCTCTGCATTTAACCCATGCGTGTAGGAGCAGTGGGCAAGCCGATGTGGATAGTGTCCGGGGAGCAGTGCTTGGAGATGCTGCCTTGCTCATGGGTATCTAAGTGGCACTTGTACTGTCTGGGATTTGAACTGGCAACCTCCAGATCACAGGGGCAACTCCCTAACTGTTACACTACCATTGCATTAGACATTTTTTCTTGTGACATGTCCACTTTCCCTTTTTTAATTTATTAAGTCTTCTGTTAACGTAATATGCTTTCATTTCACATTTAGGCATTTTATATCTCGCTCCCTTAAGTAGCAGTCTGAATGACTGTGTAAGCAATATTTGCTGGTTAAATGATACTCAGATCATTCTACATTTAGAGGTGTATTTAAGATTTTTTTTGTATTTTTGACTCTGATGCATGGGCATTGTCATGAATGGATATGTGTGTTTTTTCATGATTCTGCCTTATTTCACAAAGTGAGATGAGATGAGAGACATTGGACCTAAATTTGCTCTGTTTGGCTAGGCCAAATGCAAAATGGAAAGTAAATTTCCAAGGACTATTAGTTGATTCACTCAAAAATGTAATATGCTTAAATACACGTAACAAGACATTGAAGATGTGGATTTGTCCAAAAAGATGACCAAATGATGGTAGATAAAAATACCATATGTATATATTATTACATATTATTTGAAGCTATGAGGTCCTCTCTTTTAAAAATTAATTATTTGTATATATATATATATTTTTTTTTATTTGTTTGTTTGTTTGTTTTTAGTTCTGGCCTGCAATATTAATGACCATATGTAGAAATCTGACCCAACCTTCTCATTAAATTATACACCTGTAAATTATATTAGTATAATCCTAACCATACTGCATAAATAATAAAGGTTGCTTATTTTAAGGCAAATGAAATTACTGCTGAGGTAATTTTTTTAGAAATATAGGTAAATAGCATTATAAAATAGCAATTATTAGCAAATATTATTTTTAAATATAAACTTTTTATCCAACAATTAATGTACATGTGACAGAAAAATCAGACAATAAAGAGAAAATTGATTTCCCAACTTTTTAAAGCAAACACAATGTTTAAAGTTTACAGTGTATGGTAATAAAAGAGCATTTTGTTAATTGTGGCTTAGAATGATTGTCATGGTGTGTTAGTGATGAATGCTGTTTCCCTGACAAGATCTGGCATAGAGAGTCTATGACTAGATGAAAAATGTACTTTTAAATCAATATGCTTTTAGACAAAAGCTTAGTTACCTTATTGTAATAAAACCTGTTATGCCTTTGGCATGGTCATTAGGGGCTCATTAAGAACTGAATTTTTAAAGCTGCTTTGTGACAACATCAGTTGTAAAAAATGAAATTAAATAAAATATGAAATGAATTAAAAATGAAATAAAATGTAATTGAATTGAATTGTTTCCCTATGCCTGCTGGAATAATGGAAGCAACATTATCTATTGACTACAGTCATGCAAAATCATGACATGTATTTGCCACTATCCTCAGACTATTAGACTCTGTATATCACTCTGCCCTAAAATTTGAAACTGCAAATCCAATGAAACTGTCTTATATGTAATAAAAAATACTAATGTATTTTATTCAGATTTTGTTTAGTCTCATTTATACTCGTTAGTTTTAAATGAATTAATTGATATATTACAGTTAGTTTTCATTGTCTTATTTCTTTTTTTCTTTTACTGTCTATATTTTTTATTAATAATTTTCAGTTCTGGTTCATTTTGTTGGTTCCCTCTTTTAATAAAATTTTAACTGTAAAATATATTTTTTTAATGTTCTACTTTTATTTTTACAGTGATTGTTTACCTCTTAGCTGTGTGAACTTAGCTGATTGATTGATTGATAGATTTTGATGGGGAAAAAACATAACTTTGTAATGCTTTGCCCTGCTTGACAGATTCTGGTATTTTGGTAGTGTTGTCTTTGATAAATCATTTAAATTAACTTTGTATTGAATCTATCTCTTTTTGTCTGTCTCCGCAGATCCTGTTGATGTTTTGCGGGTGCTGCAGGTGCCTTCACTGCCTGAAGGTGTGCAGAAGGTTCCAGGTTTTTGTACCTCTCGCCATGCTGGCACTCCCGACCATGCCTACCGCATCACTAAGAAGGCCCAAATCTCTGCTCCAACCAAGCAACTTTTCTCAGGTATTAATTTAAAATGCTTTTGAAAATTACTTTTCTTATTGCTTTAACAAATATCAAAGATGGTTTTGTGATAAGGCTAAATTGTAAACCAAAGAAGAAGTCTTACACTGTAAATTGAGATAACTAAGTTGGGTATGAAGCGAGTTGTTTGAGTTTATATATAGATAGGTTGGTACACTGAAACCAGTGTGTTGTTGTGCTTAGCTTCATTCAATAGCAAACTTTAGCAATAGTAAAAATACAGTAGCAAAAACAGCCTGCACATGGGGTTTGATGTTATTTGGACAACTAATTTACTTTTCAGGCAAGAACATGCACATGTGTGTGTGCGAATGTGTGTGTGTGTGTGCGTGTGTGTGTGTGTGTGTGTGTGTGTGTGTGTGTGTGTGTATATGTGTGTGAGAGAGAGTTGGGGCTGGACTAAGCTTCCCAAGCTTCCCAAGTTGAGCCCTGATTAATTTTGTACCAGTTTGCCATTTATTACTTTCACTTTTCTTAATGTTCGCCTCTCTCTTTTCAGTTGCTTATTTCACAGCTAAAAAGAAAGTGTATTCCAAGCTCCTTTATAATGCCTGTCATTCAGGTTTTGGGGAATTTGAAATATGTTTATTTATTACCCTTTTTACAAGGTAATTTCCCGGAGAACTTCTCTATCATGGCCTTAGTGAAGGCAAAAGCTGGTCTTCAGGCCTTCCTGTTGTCCATCTACAGTGAGCTGGGTGTGCAACAGCTGGGACTAGAGCTGGGCCGCTCGCCTGTCTTCCTGTATGAGGACCAGAACCGAATGCCTGCACCAGAGGAATACCCTCTGTTTACAGGGATCAACCTGGCTGATGGCAAGTCAGTAACCAGATTGACCCCAATTTAGTGTGTGTGTGTGTGTGGGGGGGGGGGGTTTGCAATGTTATATATTGTTATATAAGAGACATTCTAAACATATGCTCAAAATTCTCTTTGTGGTTAATACTTATAATTAGTTAATTATGTATAGCTTATTATAATTAATTAAGTTAATGAGTTATCAACAATGTTACTCTCAATTTTAATGTTTTTGCATTACAAATTCTTTACAACTCTTTGCAATAGTTAATCACATGCATACTCATCTGCATAACCTCATCCAATTGTGCAGGTGGCATCGCCTTGCCATTTCTGTACAAAAGAAGAATGTTACTCTCCTTCTTGACTGCAAGAAGCGAATGTCTAGACCTCTTCCAAGAAGTAACAAGCCAGTGGTGGATACCAGAGGTATCACTGTATTTGGTGCTCGTCTCTTGGATGAAGAGGTCTTCCAGGTCAGTTGTAATTCATGGTCCAATAAATTTTAGTATAATCACTTGACTGGCAGCTCTTGTTGTTAATGTGATGTGTCTCTGGAAAATCTTGCCTTCAGATCAAGCAATTGTTCAAGTGCTTCTGTACATTACATTTTATTTAATGAATTTATCCGGTTATATATTTTTTTACCTTTCATGAGGTTAGTCAGGTGTTTTAAAAAAACATGAAAATGGGTGTGGAGTACTCATAACAGGGATTTCAAAGTATTGTCTAAAATCATATTAAAATAAATGGTAAATGTTAGTCTTAGACAATAGAAAATTAGAAGAATATGGGATTACATTTAATGATGGGATACAACTAATCACAGCTCACAAGTGCTGATTAATACAAATAAGACTCCCAAACTTAACACAATGAGCTTATTAATAATCAGGAACAGTAAAAATCTGTAAGATGCTTTCAGTATACTTTTAATCAAACAGGGAATATATGATAACATCTATTGCTTTTTTTTCTTCTTGAGATAAATCAAGATATGTCTCAGTATGCTTCTCTAAACATACTGTTGCACACTGACCAACTGCATGTTTCAATATGAAGAATGAATTATTAGTCTTGTTTTCATTAGTGTAGTGCAAGAAACATTTAATTAAAATTATTAGTACACATTGTATTTGATAGTATTTGTTTAATGTGCCACTACCGGCTCTTTTTTGTATGTTCCAACTCATTAGATGTCAGAACAAATATGTTTGATAACACTCCATGTATCATAAAAATTTATTGAAGTATGGTGATCTTTTTCTTCTATATTTTCCATGACTGCTTCAGCAGTGGTAGATGTGTTGGGCATGTTTAGACACATTCATAGTCTAATATGCACCTTAATTTTTTCCATAAACAATTGAAAACATCTTGCAGGGCTAAACAGGATTATTTGGTTTAGAATGATTATATTTAATTGATTTTGCTTTTGATTTTGAATTGATTTTGACACTGAAATTTTTAATTGGAATACTCTTCTGTTCTTACAACTGCAAAAATTGGTCTTTTCACTTCATATACACATGCTGTCTCAGTGACTGTATCATCAGTAATGTTTTTATTGTCATTATATGGCAAACTACAGGCACCCTCATAGCTGTATTCTTAATTTAATGATATTTAAAATTTTCGCCATGTTTCTTAATGTTCCTTTGGGTTATGCTTCTCCACAGGGGGACATTCAACAGCTACTCATTGCATCTAATCCTCAGGCAGCTTATGACTTCTGTGAGCATTATAGTCCTGACTGTGATTCTCCTCTACCCAAAGTTCAAGCCCAGGATCCTAAGACTTATGTGAGTAACAATATAGAATCCCAAATGCAGGGCTAAGAATTGAAGGACACCTTCTTAGTCACATTGAGTCAAGGAACACTCTGAACATCCTAGAAAGGGCAGGGTATTAACCCACTACACTACATCAACATACAATCATAAGTCATTTCTTGAATGGCTTATTGTTTTATATTCACATTTATGCTTTTGGTAAATGCTCTTATTCAGAGCAAATTATAATTATACTACAGTTGTAGCTGAATGTAGTGTTACCCAAAGACTCTTACTGGTGTAGCAGAGTATGCATGTCGGAGTCTCAAACATCTGTCTCATACCTCAGTGGTAATAGCCATTGCAATGCACCATTACTGTCTCCATAGTCTAAACAATCATCATTATTGCTTAAAAGCACTGTAGAATAATGTCTTCCATCATATTGTTCTTCCAAAACACAGTTTTATTTTTTTTGGTAAACAGGAACCCTTAAACCCTTAAATTCATTGTAGTGTACTGATTTAACAGAAAGATAGAACTATTGCTGAAATACTGTAGACATAAGTTTTTAAAGCATCACTGATATTTCCACAGACAAAGCCAGGAATCTTCAGGTCTTGTTCATCATTAAAGTTGCACGGTCCTTAGATACTCTACTTTAGTATTTGAGTATCTCCTTTTCTTTGTTTGCTGTTCTTTTTTCAAACTAACACATTTTTTCTTTTAAAAAAAGAAAACAGAAACCAGTAATTATACCTTGCATGGAATGCACATATACAACTCATTCTTGTTTCACATTTGGGAATGTGCACAGGAACTACAAAAATTAGTAGTTGTCTTTTAAGGGTTAAATTATGCTATGAAAGCCTCCAGATTATCTAACTTTCAGTATGATAAGTTATATTTAATATAAAAATGTCCCCTAAAGACATTTGTAATTATTATATAATATAATTTACTTTTTGCCAGCACCATCTAGCTACCTACTCACCTGCTCACATGTACTGATGAGTACGTCTGCATCCTGTTATCGTTTGTTCTTTATTTACACCACCTTTCTTTGTTTCCAGAATGTTGGTTCTCTTCATGCTTCACCTTGTTTGTTACTGAGTATATCACTCTTACACTTTAATAAAATGTTTTTCTCTTTTCTTCTTTGATATAGAACAAGATTTTTATTAATATTGCCATTTTATATATATTCAGTGCAGGAAATTATTTGACCCCTCACTGATTTTGTAAGTTTGTCCAATGACAAAGAAATGAAAAGTCTCAGAACAGTATCACTTTAATGGTAGGTTTATTTTAACAGTGACAGATAGACATCAAAAGGAAAATAAAAAAAATAACTTTAAATAAAAGATAGAAACTGATTTGCATTTAATTGAGTGAAATAAGTATTTGAACCCTCTAACAA
>JBBPDA010000138.1:47888-60756 GCA_037974385.1 Arnoldichthys spilopterus
TATATACATATAAAATGTATATGTATATAAATGTATATATGTGTGTGTGTGTGTGTGTGTGTATATACATATATTTTTTTAATCCTTTTGTTTTAAAATCCCTACTCTGTTTGATCCCCTTGTAACGCTACAAATTTCTCTTTGCACCATCATATTTACCACACTCCAGTCTCGCTAACACTAAACTGATGACATATTTGTGGTCCTCGATATGTTATCTATTATCATATATTTGTATCTGTGTTCTATACACTGTGCTTGTTTGTGTAAAATGTGTGTATGTGGAAGGGCACTGGAGGCTCAGGTATAGCAATGCTGTCTCACACACAGACCCACAGAACTGCATGAAAATATGTGCAACCAAAAGGAGTACCCCAGATGAACTTGGTCCCACTGTGTCAATCCAGCTAAGCAGAGAAATTCAGACTTGATTCTAGTAATCATCATTATGAACACATTTTTAAAAA
This sequence comes from Arnoldichthys spilopterus, assembly GCA_037974385.1. NCBI lineage: Eukaryota > Metazoa > Chordata > Actinopteri > Characiformes > Lepidarchidae > Arnoldichthys > Arnoldichthys spilopterus. Next base: position 48,356 of record JBBPDA010000138.1, read on the forward strand.
TAAAATTATGTGACTGGTCCTTTTCAGTCAGTAGGCCTAAAGAACATCTTTCTTTCTTTATCCATGTGCCCATATATGATAGTCATATTTATTCACAGCTTTGCAGGTTTAAGTATCAGTTTTACAGTTTTTAGTTATGTTTAAAAGAATATAGTTATTTTGTATAAGTAGTATATTTTTCTGGCATACTGCTTTATGATTACTGTATTAAGGAATGCTCAAATGTCTGTCTTCATTTTGATTCTCATTGCATCCGTGTATATCTGTCCATGCCCACCCATCTCCCTTTGTTTTCTTTTGGTATTTTGTTCAATATTGCCATTTTGACAAGCTAAATAGTGTGCATAGTATGCGCTCATTACACTTACTACAGTGGCTCATGCTGAAGTTATCATGCCTCAGTATGTGACTGAGTATACTGCTTGTCTGTAAGGAAGTGCCTCCACTTGGGTAGTCTTCGCCATTCACATGGCCCCTACATTTTATCTTTATTCCTTTGTCAGTATTATTTATTGTCACAGTTTTTGTAGTGGCAATGTGAATAGCAAAATATGACTCTGAATCTGTGTGTTGCTTGTTTCTGTCAGCTCCCGTCTTTCTCTCTGTATGTCATTGTCTCTCTCTGCACAGTTGGACAGTACAGTGTGCCAGTCATGCATTTGTATCATCAGCAGCACATGCTTTATTTGAGCCTATTTTTCTCAGTGTACCTGTATACCACAGGCTCTGAGTCTTTGTACTCACAAATAGCTGCTTTTTAATACAGAAAATGGCATTATTGGACAATAAAGTGTTAGACACGTGATTTTGGCTTAAATTCTGAGACAATATCTATTAAACAATTCCTAATATTCCTTCCTTAATTTCTTCAACAGTATGTATGTGCATAGAATACTGTATCCAGTAATGCCAGCGACAGTCTCAGTTAGTCATCCAATTGCCAGCAATGTAATTGTCATCAAACACCAACCTTGTCTTTCTCTCTTCTTCTGTCCTTCCCCACTGTTTTCAATCCTACCCATCCCTGACATCTTATCCCCATGTATCTTTGTCTTTTCTCTCTCTACTTCAATACTACTAAATTTACAACACACGCTTTGCAAAAACAAACAAACAAACGAACAAAAACACAATGTGAATTTTATAGGGCAACAAGGCAACACAAGTTAAACCAACTACCCCTAACAAAGCAAAGCCAAAGACAAAATCTGGCCCACCAGTATCAAAACCTGCTAAGCCTATTACAGCAGCTAATGTAGACACTACCCCAACCAGTGCTGTCAAAATCAAACCTGTCAAAGCTAAACCTACTGCTATACAAATTATGCTTTCTAAAATTAAGCCATCTGTTGCAGGTAAATCAGGGCCTAACTCAAAAGTCACATCTGCACCTAAGACTGGAAAACATAGAAAAGCTAATGAAAATCCTAGAACAGCTGAAAATAAAAAAGCTAGTGCAGAAATTAAAAGTGGTAACAGTAATAGTAAGACTATAACAGATAAAAAAGCGAATGGTGCTAAAGTTAACAGTAGTGGTAAAATAAACACAAATGGAAAAACATCGGAAGAGCAAAAAGTAACTGAAAATAGAAAGGTCGCTGAAGTCAAAGTGAAGGGTGAATTCAAAGTCAGTGATAAGGTCAATGGTAAGACAGCTGAGGAGAAAAAAAATAATGGATCAAAAAAAGCTAATAGCTATGGGAAAACAGTTCATGTCAATGCCAACAGGAAAACAAATAGTGGTACTAAAATTAATGGCAATGGAAGGACTGTTGGAGAGAAAAGGCCTAACGGTAGTGGCAAGTCAGCTGAAGGAAAAGTAGTAAATGGAATGGTAGCAAAATCAGTGAAGGCTGAAGATAAGCTGGAGAAAGGACTTTTCAGCAAGTACACAGTAGAGAAAGCTAAGATTACTGACACTAAATCAGGAAAAAATGCTAAATCTAAGGCAACAGAAACAGCAAAAACTATAGTTGTAAAAGAGGCCAGCAAGGTTAACACAAAAAATTATGAGACATTTAAGATAAAACCTGGGAAATCTGAAATAGCAGCAATCAAACAGGTTGTCAAAGTTAAAGACATTCCTGATGTTGTAGTGAGCCAAAAGCCTACTAGTGTAAAAGCCATATCTAAGGAGACATCAACCCCAGCACCCTTACCTGCTCCAGCCTCTGTGCTTTTGCCTATCCCCATTCCTCTCAAGCCAAAGAACCCCAAGGTGTTGATAGACGTCAATAACATCAAATCAATGAACAAACAATTCCCGCCGTTCGACAAGGCTGCAGTCAGTGGTACCACCATCTCCACTCCAGAAAAAACCAAGAAGAAACCATCCAATGGTTATCAACAGGTACAAAAACAAAAGCCCATGTTGGCTGTCCAGATCTTTATTTCCAACCTCATCATGTAGACAACTAAGGTCTGTATTCACAATTTGGCTCAAAGTGAGAGTGTTGTGCAAGAATCATATTTTCCTAAATTAGTCTTTTTGCAGTGTGAATATGATATAAATATAAATGACTCTGACTCTGTGTTATGTTGTGAATGTAGACACTCATCTCTCATCTTTTATGTTTTACACACATGAAAACATTTGTAGCTGTCTCCAAGCTATATGAATGTACAATTAGAAATAGTAGATTGGAGTTAGCCTGAGTATTAACCTACTGGCAGTTTGTACGTCTTCTGTCCTAACAGCCTAAAATTGCATTATTTATATTTAGTTCATGTAATGTGATGGAGCATATTGTCCAAACAATACCAACAAACACAAACAACCACAAATGTTTGGCTGCTGTGACATGATTCCATTTTATTTCTATGAGTAAGATTGCAGTTTGCGTGTCAGGTCTTACTCTGTGCCTTTCTAAGATAACAGCGGAATAGTGGTGTTGGTGTTTGTTGCAAAATGTTTGATTTTTAAATTCTGCCCTTTACAATGGTAGGTGTTTCCAGACTGGATTCAGATATGATGTTCAATTGATAATGATTTGATTGGAAATATGCTCAAGTTCTGTATAATTTCCTTATTGCTTTCATTAAGTAACTTATATCAACAGAAAAACAGAACATTTATCTATTTTTTAAATCCCAAACCTGTAGAAAAGTCATTATTCGTTTTCTAGAACTGAGTGCTAAATCTCCTGACCTGTTTATATACTTTGATTTAAGAGATTAAATCATGAATGGATTGTTCTCCCAAAAGGTGGACTATACTCAGCCTAATTTATAATTTTTATTTTTTTCAAAATTAATTAATAAGACATTTATATGTAGAAGTTTAATACAACAACAACGTAATACAAATGTTTCAGAATTATTTAATCATTTCCATAGCTTGTGACACTTAACTAAAAGTCCTTAATAGTAAAACATTTATTATATTGGTTCACATGTGAGGCATGTATAACAAAGGAGAAGCATGTGTAAAACTTTAAAAATGTCATTCTGGCATCACAGATGAGGTTGGAAACTACTGACCTACTGGACTCTCTTCACCGTTTCATATATCAAATGATCTCCATGATCATGAGAAACGATATGATAAAGCGGAATATATTGTAACACTGCCGCATGACTGCCTGTACAGTCTTCTATTTCAACTTCAAAATCCTGTCACTACCAATCTACACATCTTGTTCCAACCTTACTCTAGTTTGTAGAGAGTAGTTGTGTCAGCATGCATTCTTTCAAAAAATATAATTGTATGGATCAGCATATTAATTAATCTTATCATAGATTTTTTGATGAAACATCAAAACTTTCCTCTCTGCTTTTTTACGTCTGTGTTTCTTTGTTGTCTTATTCATAACATTTTTTATCAATATTTGAACTGAATCTATTAATTTAGTTAACCTAATAATGCACACCTAAAACAATGTTTTTGATCTAATGTATTAGTGTTACTTTCAAGTCATTTTGATTATATAGTAATTCTATGTGGCAGTGCTCAATAATTATTTTTATCTGTCCCTTGCACCTTTTTAAATCCATAATTTACATTATTATGCAGCAGAAATGATCTTTAGAAAACATTATGGCCCTTATACAAGGGGTAACTTAACTATGAAAATACATTGACATGGCATTGTGGCATTTTTTTGGCAAAGTTTTACAGCAGGACGTTTGATTCTGGCTTAAACCATTTCCACTCTAATTTCATTATGAATATTATGATCATTAGAACAGCAATATTTTGCCAGAAGGGATCATGTTTTTTTGGCAAAGAAACATTGCTGTCTCTTTTCTGCATTTAACAAATTAATCAAAATGTAAACTTACTTCACACTAACCTGTCTCTTTCCTTTAATATCTGCATACCTCCTCCTGGTTCATATACTCTCTTTGGCCTGCACAATCAGGATGTAGATACTGCTTACTCTGAGGCTGACCACACCCCCACAGAGATGGATTATTATTACACGTTAAAAGAAGAGGCCAACCCACAACCAAAAATCGAGGTAACTGGACATGAAGTAACCATAGGCCAGGTAACTCATGCACTTAAACAGCTTAACGTAATTAATCAGGCATATAAAAAATATTACAATGGAGGTGAAATCAGCCTATGTAGAATACACTAAACTAACAGTCTGTGATCATATACTTTCTTATTAACATGTTTCTGGTATTTTCATGCGAGTTGCTTAACTTGTCTGCAAGAAAAATGCATAGTATCCATTTTATCAGACTTTCTATGGTGACACTACAGTTGTACAAGATTTACTCATGTTCCTATATCAAGATTAACATCTCTTTACAGTCTTGACATAAGAACAGAAATCTTGAAGAAGTCAAGTAGGAATGTTTGTCTTGTAAATGTAGAATGTATATTGTGCATTCTTTCTTGTAGAACTAATGATGTTTTAAGACTTATATTTCGAATTTCTTAAAATAAATTATTTGTTATTATTGTTTTTAATTAAGTATTGAATCATTGTTCTCCTAATAAATGATAAGTAAGAAAGTCATATAATATCATGGCAGTTGAACCAGGTTTGTCATGATCAGGTTTGTATTTAAATAAATCTAGTTAAAATATGGATTTGGCTTTGTAACCACAAGTCAGTAAGTCTTGAGAATGGTAAGTTAATATTGAAGATATTTAAGAGAAGAATCCAGTTTTATTCTACAAAACAATCCAAGGTGGTTGCGTATAGGAGGGGGTGTTGCATTAAATTGAGCTCCAATCCATTTGTTAAGTCTGAAACAACATTTGACGAATAGTCATTTCCAGGTCCAAATGCTCCTTTAGATTCCACAAGCAATGTGAGTACAGCTTTAGGGTACTTCAAAATTTTATCAGGGCATGCATGTGCTTTTACATGTCTGACTGAAACAGCACTGTCTTAATTAAAAGTTTCCCAGTAAAGTTTTCTTTGCGTTCAAACAGTTTTCAGTTTCATTGTAAATTGCAAAAGAGTGCAGCTGTGACATTTTGGTGCCAACACAACATCAGCTGGTTCCCCATTTAAGGTTGCAAAGAACAGAACATTTAGCTTTGAATCTTTGTTAAATTTCTTTAGTTATGTTTCTATAACTAATATACATGATGCTTCTGTTTAAGATGAGACGTTGGGTGTTTATTGTGAGAAGTGTGTGTTTGTGTGTGTATGTGCTGAAGAGTATGTGACCCAAATGAGTAAAAAAAAATAAGAACATGTAAATACAGCATTGAACATAAAGGCTTGGACCCTAAAAAGGCAGGTTGGTATGTCACATCTTAGGAGAAGTCCCTTTGTGGTGAAGTAGCTTCAACTCACAATGAAAAATACAAAAGTCAAATTTTTACTAAAAATAAATTTATTCAGATTTATTAGTTTGTTTCCTTCTATAACATTTTATAAGACTGAAAATAGCCCTCTCTTTGTCATTTTCCTCTTTGGCTCATGGAGTGCAGGTCAGATAGGTCAATGATGTTCTGTACCCTAAAAAGGCCTTTTGGAGAAAAACAGCCCCAGAGTTTTTGCAGTTGGGATAAGGTTTGGTTTGTTATAACCATGTTTCTTTAAGGTTTAATGCTACTTTATTGTATGAGGGGCAAACTAAACACAAAAATCTTCTTCCAGGCAATTTTGTAAAAGTTCCATTAGATGTCCAGTTTTTTATATTGCCCAAATAGTAGAAATGGTCATTTTCAGATGAGTAGCTAATTTCTTTATAACCATTGCCTAACATTTGAAGGTCAGCACACTTCTTCCTCAATTGATTTTTGTTTTCTCTTATAATTCCTACGCTGATTAAAAAAAAAAAGGTAGGCGAATTCTGCCTGTGTATCACCTCATATTTGTAACCCAAATAATCAGGAAGATGTGAATTTCAGCATGAAATTCCCTACACATTCCAGTCAGCTTAAACATGTAATATTTATAATTTAAATTGGAAACCTGCATTGTGTTCTACATGAAATAATTTTTATTTTATGTTCCAGTAATTGTGATATTTCTAATTACTTATATATATATATATATATTTCTTTTCATTTAAAACATATTTTAAAATAACTATTTTAATTAAAGAGTTGAATTTTTCATATTTTTTTAGTGTGAGATGAAGCTAATTCACCAAAATGTGGATTTTCTCTAGCCCTTTTTGTAATCTTTACAAGGGGTGTTAATAATTATGGGGGACACTGTACATAGTATATTAGTGTTCTCATTGTACATCAACAGGTAAGACTCATTCTTATTCTGTCTTTGCTTTGTTTCCTCATGTTTCTTCCTTTTTTTCTTTTTTTTAACCACTCTCCATCCTCTAATTAATATATTTTTTATCATTCCTTTACTAATCCATCACCTGTACTCATTTGTCTTTTAACCACCTCTTCCTGTACTACTATCTTCTCTGCCATTCATATTCCCAATGTAATGCCCCAGGTGGAAGAAACTGTAGTGGATGAAGAAGTAGAAAAGATTAAAGGAGTCGGTGAGGATGTGTCTGAGACACCAGATGAGACCTTCACTGAAGAATATTTGACAGGAGATTTTGGCACAAATGAGTATGACTATTCCTACAAGGATTACAATGAGCCCATGCCTGAAGTGAAGACAGATGACACCATGGGTCCTGTCTTATCTGCTGTCACAGATGAGGGAGGCGTAAGTCATTTTATGATTTCTGGTAAATTGTCTTCCAATCTTGAGTTATGAGTAGCATTTGCATTTGCACTATACCAAGCTGAAAAGGCATCTTACAGAAATGGGGAAAGACTGGGGATACACCTACTTTAAATATTCAGACTGTTCCTTTAGCTCAAGGACATGGGTTTTAAACCTTTCTTCTTTCAAATTTTCATTTTATTGAAATCTTTTCAAGCTATAATAATTGTTTATTTGTCAGTCCTTATGACCCAGTGAAAGATTCTACTGTATACATACATAAAGTAAACTGGAGTACCAGTGTTGCAGAAGCTGCCTTCATGTACTGATCTCAAACCAATTTTTCTGTTCCCACCTAATGGACCACATATAGAGCATAGACATAGACATAGAGCATATAGAGCATTGTTCTTCAGGACATGTACGTATATGTGCAATATATGCTATTCCTACCTCAATTGCATGGTTTTGATACTAATAGGAGGCTCATACATTATGGAAGACCATGCTGACCATCTATTTCTTGGTTAGCCAGAAACATGTATGATCCTGACCTGTACCTTACTTAGTAGTGCTCAAAATAATATACTTTTGTTTTAATAGAATAAATGTCTATCCCAAAGTTCACACTTGCGTTTTTTTTTGGGGGGGGTGGGGGGGTTTGTTGTTGTTCTAGTGTGTGCAAGTATGTATTTTAAGGTGTCTCAAAAAGTGCAAAAGACCACACTAAATATTTTTTTTTTATTAAATAGGGAATACTGTGGTTGGACAAAGTATATGCACTGATGAAATGCTATATTAAGTCATTTACTTTCTGATCTCATAGTTAATTTTATCATGTCTCTTACCATATATGTACACTCTATAGTACACTTTATTTCTCTGCATCATAAGTTAGCCCCTTTACCATTTATATTAAGTATAGATGCTTGCACATATTTGATACATTTCGAATTTTGTATACTTAAGCAAAACCACAGCCTCAAATGTGAGCTTTGGGACAGGCTGTTAGTCAGATCAGTTAATTCGCCCAGGAACTTAATAGAAAATTAGAATTGACCTTAATAGTTGTTCTGAAACTACAGATCTACAGACAAGGTAAGACTTTCAGTTATTATTAGAAAAGCAAATGCAGAAACATGTTGGACTATTCAAGGTTTGGAATTGTTATTTCTTTTTTCTTACTTCATTAAAAAACTGCTTACATGGGATGTTACTCATTGCACACAATCACTGGTGATGGAAAATTTCTTTAAAATTGGGTAAAATTGAAATATGCAGTGAATACTGAAAGTTCACCAAGCTTCTACACACTAAGGTGTTAGTGAGCTCTTAATGTATAATATGTATAAGCGCAAATAAGCTGAACACAACTGTGAATCTCTGTGAGGAGAATTCTCCCTAATATAACCACACCTTCCTGTCTGTCACCATCTGACTGTGTCAAAGTTGGGTCTTATTGTGTCAGAAAGTACACAGACAACATTTGTTTAATGTTGAATTTGCCTGGTTTGGACTTTGTTTTTGTTCTTGTGCATTGACTAGGCTCTATTGTGGGTTACATGTCTGTTTTCCTCAGGCTTCTGTGAGAGCCCAGAAAGGAGAAAAGGGAGAACCTGCTGTCCTTGAGCCTGTAAGTGATATGAATGAATAAAGCAGGACTGCCCAACACTACTATTGAAGATCTGCACTTTTAAAAGTTTAATTCCAACTACAACACCTACCTAATTTGCACAAATGTCACTGATTTAATTAATTAGACAGATGGGTTAGATTTGACCTGTAGTCTACAAACTACTTGAATATGTGTAGTTGAATAGATGTTGAATAGGAGGATACTTACATTAACATAAAGAAAAAATGGTACTGCCACATTGCAGGAATATGTACACTACAAACAAAATCTCTAAAATAATTTATTTTATCATTCACATAGGGAATGCTGATTGAGGGACCACCAGGACCAGAAGGTCCGGCTGTAAGTGAACCTTTTAAACTACAAGAAACTTTGCATTAATAAGTAATTCTGCCTAGTGCATTCCTAGTTAATTTAGACATTCCCAGCTTCACTTACATGTCAATCATTCTTACATTTACTTTTCCTGCTGAATAAAACTTTCAATATTGCACTTCTGTTTTGATTTTTATAGTGCAAATGTATTTTATCTTCTCCCTCTGTTTTTCTTTTCTTTTCTTTCCATTACTATACCACAGGGTCTCCCAGGTCCTGCTGGGCCTTCCGGACCTCCTGGGTCTGTGGGGGATCCAGGAGAGAGGGTGAGTTTGTAAAGAAACCTTGTTTGCTAAATGTATTTATAAGTAGATGGGAATGTTGTTTATTATATTGTATTTGACCTCTAACTGGCATCCTCTTTAGGGTCCACCAGGTAAAGCTGGACTGCCTGGAGCTGATGGTGTTCCTGGACCTCCTGGGACTTCAGTCATGCTTCCAGTATGCATTTCTTCTACTGCAGTCTTAATTTCATTTCATTTAACAGCATATATAGTATATAAATTGGTCTTAATTCTATTTAAAGGTACATTCTAAATTAAAAAGCCTTATAAGTTAAGGTTTTGTACTTCTATTGTAAAATAGACATTTTGCCGAGGTCTTGGTCTGATGATATATAATATATATACACATAATATTGTAACAAAAGTATTAGGACACCACTTAATTATTGAATTCAGGTCTTTAAGCCACACCCATTCCCACAGGTGTGTAAATCAAGCACCTAGCCCCACATTAAGGTTTACAAATACGTATGAATGAATAGGTTATTCTGAAGAATTTGGTCAATTCAAGCATGGTACTGTCATAGGATGACACCTTTGCAATAAGTCAGGACCCTCCTAAGGTCCTAACCACTAGGCCACCACTGCCCAAAAGTCAGGGTCAGTCCACCAGACACACTTATAAAAACCCAATGTCTTAACCAACTAAGGCACTGAGTAGTTGCATATGGGTCTATAATTTCTGGAATTTTTATCTTCAACCACTAGATGTCAGCATAAAATCAATCAGTTCTGCATGTAATCGTTTTTAACTTTAGCGTGAATATTTATGATTTTAAATGTGACTGAGAAAGAATTTATGTGGTGGAACAACTGATAAGAAAATCAAGAATGGTTTAAGGATTAGGCTACTGCAATGTGGAAAAAACACAAGATAAAACAGGGCATTATACAGATGACATAAAATCAGTGTTTTATGTTGTGGGGGTGTTGTGTTTAAACTGCTGTGAATAGTTGCACAAACATACATAGACATATAACACATTTTTAAAAAGAGTCTGTCAGTAAGTCTGTCAACACACATTTTGCTTTCGTAGTTCCGATTTGGACAAAGCGGAGGTGATAAGGGCCCAATCGTCTCAGCACAGGAGGCCCAGGCTCAGGCTATTCTCTCTCAGGCTCGGGTAAGTATTTATAGAAGATCATATAAAACACATATAGAAGAATTTAGCTTAGTTTAGAATAATATTGAAGTCCTTCATGGTGCAGCTTTGCACAATATTGTTACTTTCTCATGCAACTACATTAGGCAGCCACCTGTGCTGCTGTTCTAAAATGTTTATTTTATTATTATTATTATTATTGTTGTTGTTGTTGTTGTTGTTGTAAGGATAGGCCTCCAATCAAAATATCTTTGGACATGCCTGTAAAAGAAAGTACAGAAACATGTCCTATGTTTTGTTTGTTTTTTGTTTGCTTTTTTGTAATAGCAAATACCTTTAGGAAAGTAGGAAGTTAATGTTAATGCTGTTTGGTTGGTCATTTACCTGTTCAGCCACAGCTGGAGTCAATAAAATGTGTTCATTAACATCACTATTAACAAGTGTGCTTGAAAACATACAAAATAAACTCACTTCATTCCAAATACTGATAGAGATGTTGAATTTTTGCAAAGTTGTTCTTTATTTTATTTTATTTTATTTTACTTGGTATTTTAACTCGTTCTCCTTTATATACAAGACTATATTTTACTATAGTCCTGAACATATATGGATTCTCAACTAGTACAGACAATGTTTTACTTTTTACTAATATATATAATCCTTTGGCTAAATCAATTTCTAATTTTCCCCATAGTTGGCTCTGAAGGGCCCATCTGGGCCTATGGGTTTTACTGGACGAACTGGACCATTGGTAAGAAAATAGAACATATTTTTGCACATTTGATAATAAATGAAGAGATAAATTTCATGGCAGTAAGTCTTATTTCAAATAAACAATATTATTTTGCACATGACAAGAATAAAAGAAGTCATGACCACTGTCTCACTGATGTTTTTAACAGGGTTCACCTGGAAGTCCTGGTCTGAAGGGAGAAGGTGGAGACCCTGGTCCCCAGGTAGGAGTGTGTTTTTGTTTGTTGTATTATCAGTGCTTTGTGGTAAATAATTTTAGGCCAGACACATTAAAACTTTGAAGTGAAAGAAAAAAAATGTACATGTTTCATGCACACTGTATTAATTCTGCAGGGTCCCAGAGGGCCTCAAGGATTGTCTGGTCCTCCTGGCAAAGCTGGGAGAAGGGTGAATGGCTATTTTTGGTCCAATCGATTGATCTGTCTTAAAAATAGTATTCAGTCATTTATAACAAAGTACTTTTAAAGTATACAACTGTTTGTATGGGCATCATTGTTTAAAATTGTTAATGTTTCTGAAATTCTTAAAGGGGCGTGCAGGGGCTGACGGTGCTCGTGGAATGCCAGGAGAGCCTGGATTTAAGGTTACATATGTTTCAGCTTCATTGGTCTCTTCATTTGTTTCTTGTTTTGGTAATGATGGGCTGTACTGCTTTAAGTGTTGTTAATGTATTTAACTATCATTATAATGTACCTATCTAGTCTGTGATTTAAAATCCCTGGCTCTAGTCAATTAGGCCTTCTGAGTAGTGCTTTGAAAAATCACATGTTCATCAGTATGTCTGTCTTGTCTGACAATTTTAGGGTGACCGTGGTTTTGATGGGTTGCCTGGACTGCCAGGAGACAAAGGTCATCGGGTGAGTGCAGCGATCTTCTCCTTAACTTAAAAATGTACTGTATTCTTAAAAGTTTCATAATATATTGTACCTCCTGCCATTTGTTTTATGTTTCCTTGAAACATGCCCAACACAAATCCAGGGTTTACCCCCATTTCCAAGGAAATGATACTTACGGCATTTAGTCAAGTCAAGTCAAGTCAAGTTTATTTGTATAGCGCTTTTTACAACTGACGTTGGCACAAAGCAGCTTTACAGAAACCGGGTCAGAGCCCCCAAAGAGCAAGCCAAGGGCGACAGAGGCAAGGAAAAACTCC
>JBBPDA010000138.1:67873-84472 GCA_037974385.1 Arnoldichthys spilopterus
TACCCCGCCTTAGGCCCGCAGTCAGCTGGGATTGGCTCCAGCTTCCCCGTGACCCGGAAACAGAAGAAGCGGTTGGATTTTTTAAAATTTGTATTTATTTTAAAAGAATATGGAACGAAGATTATTTCACAACAAAAAGTCAAACTTCTTCAAGACACAAAAAATGTTTTTAATTTGTAAAGTGGCTCTTACATTTCCTGTGACTAGTGTAGATATTCTCCTTATCGGGCACAAAGTCAGATGCTTTGCTGTGCACTGCAGCAGGACTGTACAAAAAGAAGACCTGTACAAAAATACTGTGTATTGAGTGTAGCCTAAACTATGTGAACAACCTAGTAACAGTAACTACAGAAGACCACATTTAGTAATGTGTAATGTGCTTTACTAATGACATTCAATTCTATTTATGTTCTGCACTTAAAAAATTTTCTACATTAGCCACTGATTCCAAATCAGATAACTGGACATGAAATCCACCAGAAACCCATTTTATGTGAAAAAAGTGCATATATTTATAGCATGGTATATGTGTTTGCCTGTGTGAACAAATGGAAATAACAAATGAAAGATCACACTGTTAAGGTAGAGGTAGTTTAAGTATTTATTTGCTTGCAGTCAAGATTATTAGAAATATGTCTTATACACTGGTATTGAGTAACTGGTACATTTGGTAGCATACTTTTTAAAAAATAGAGTAAATTTGAGTAAATGTGTAAGTGTATAGCCCATATCTGCACATCACTAAATAAGCATATTTATACATATCTGCTGAGCATGCAGGCACGTTATTTTTATACAATAATGTGCTGGCTATCAAGTGTGGTCTTTTGCTGTGTAAGGGAAAGGTGAGCTGATGGAAAGCACTCAGCAGTTTTAGCAGTGTTTTTGTGGTGTCAGACTGGGCTCTATGCATCTGACTTTAAGATCAATGTAAATGCATGTAAAAGGTCTGTGGGTTCTGTTAATTGTTTTGCAGTTTATCATTTAATTCCATCTTCTCTTGCAACTAGGGCAATACAGGAGGAATGGGACCACCAGGGCCCCATGGAGAGGATGGAGAAAGAGTTAGTAACATCATAAAATGTTCAGCTTTATTAAAATAAAAATTTATTCTGCAGTAAAAGACAATATAATTTATATAATTTGGAATCTATGTATAGTGTATCATATTCACTGAGTGTAAGATTACATTAAAATAAATTCAAATGGTATGCAGTATGTTTTAAGTAAACCTTTAATACTGTAGACTGTTTATTATTATTATTTTTATTAATATTGTAGGAAACTTTAATATTAATCTTATGTTTCAATTTATACTTTTTTATTAGGGAGATGATGGAGATGTTGGACCCAGAGGACTCCCAGGTGAACCAGTAAGTATCCCTGTTTGGATATAAATGTTACTATCCATACATAATTTATGCCATAAATATTTAGCATTGTTTCATATACATTGTCCATGTCTAGTATGCATATACTAGAATTGTCTATACTTCTACATAAATATTACATAAACACAACATATTTCACACAAATCCTAAAAGTAAATAAAATGAATCAAATTAAACAAATGAGACAAAAAAATCAATATATGCAAGATGTGCAAACTGTAAGGGGTCCAGCGTTGTATCCTGAGATTACCAAGAACAAGCCTTTCCTTATAACTTTATTGGTATATCTGGTCCATATTAAAGTCCTCAAAGTAAGGTTCACAAAAAGCATCTGCCATCAAAGCATCTGTTGACGTTAATATTAGCCTCAGGAATCAGTTACTTAAGCCAGGTTTCTGTAAAGCACATGAAAAAACATTACATTTACACTTACATTTACACCATTTGGCAGACACTCTTGCCCAGAGCGATGTACATGGTGCTTTCTAGTCTACAAAGAAAACCTCTTATACCAGTAAACCTAGACTTTGATTAAGAGCTGCTAATCAACCAAGATTATACCTGAGCTGATGCGTACAGGTACTGTGATAACTTTAGATCAGTTCTTTGGCAAATAGGGCTGTTCATATGGGCTCCTCAGTAGGAGTGAGTGGGTTAAAAACTGTCAAAATCTTCAACCAGAGAGAGAGAGAGAGAGAGAGAGAGAGAGAGAGAGAGAGATTGTTAGTGATGCTGAAATGTTACAAGTGATTAAAAATTATGTACATTTTGGTCTGAGTGCAGGACTCAAGAATGGTACTCAGAATTTATGTGTAACTGCACAAATGGCAAATGTCTGTTGTTAGCAACTGTCTGTTGTGGGTTATTGTGTAACCAAAGACAACTTTCTTGTGTGTGCAAATAGACACACACAAGAAACATGTACATTTTTTTTCTTTCACTTCAAAGTTTTAATGTGTCTGGCCTAAAATTATTTACCACAAAGCACTGATAATACAACAAACAAAAACACACTCCTACCTGGGGACCAGGGTCTCCACCTTCTCCCTTCAGACCAGGACTTCCAGGTGAACCCTGTTAAAAACATCAGTGAGACAGTGGTCATGACTTCTTTTATTCTTGTCATGTGCAAAAAAAGCCTGATTGTAATTCTAAAAGTCTTGCTGGAGAAATTGCACTCTATTAGGCTTAAACTGTGCCTGTGAAACCACCACAAGCTCCACTCAGATTTCTTACAGTGATAGCCTCACAACTCCTGTAGTCCATATATTCATTTTAATTGTGTGTCTGAGCATAAAAAATATGGATATGTTTTGTCTTGTTCAATAGGGACCACGTGGTTTGTTGGGGCCTAAAGGTCCCTCTGGAATACCTGGCCCTCCTGTAAGTATTCAGAATCAAGATAAAGTTTTTTGTTAATTCATGTATTTATTTGTTTACTTATTAATAACATAAAATACATTGTGGCACAATACATCTGTTGAGTTCACTCTGTTGAAGTAGATCTGGATAGTTTTGGACATACATTGTATCGCTCCTCATATCTATATCCAATACTGGTAGTACACTGACAGGCATACTGCTGCTGTGCTTAAAAGCACTTTTTCTTCTCTTGAGCCACTTAATTTTGCCAAGAGAATGGTTTTACCCATCATTGTTCAGTCTATGACCCTTAAAATTAATCTAAATATGATTGATATTGTAATGCTTATTGTGACCACAGAATTCACAGACAGCATTAAGATCTAGACTCAAACAACTATTTTGTCTTGCTATAGATGTTTGATTAATTCACTTTCATTTGGACCCAAACTGTTGTCTTATTATTTTTATTTATTTATTTGCTTTGCTTGTGCTTTATAGTTAAACAAAAGATCTTCATAAATATAACAAACCTGTAAACCTAAACTCAAAAAATTTATTCAATTCATGTTTCATTCCAAATCTTTATATAAGAATGTCTAAAGGTTTCGTTTTTCCTTTTTGTCTGCTTAAAGGGTGTACGTGGAAGTGATGGTCTTCCTGGTCCAAAAGGAAACTTGGTTAGTAAATTTCTCTGCATGCATTATATGGAATTGCTTTATTACATCATTATACAAGTATGAAATGCCACAACCCCCTGTTGATTTTTGTTTCATAGGGACCCCAAGGAGAGCCAGGTCCTCCAGGTCAACAGGGGGGCCCAGGAACACAAGTGAATATCAGAGCACTTACATTAATTTATTATGAACAGAATAAAGAAATTACATCAGAAATGCATAAATAGTGTCTCCTGAGTGATTCTTAGGATGTAAATTGTAAAATAAAAGGCATCTTTGAGATAGCTAGACTTCTTAGACTTGCACAATGAGTATGAAGATGACATTGTTCTCTGTTACAGGGAATGCCTGGCCCTCAGGGTGCAATTGGTCCACCAGGAGAGAAGGTGGTATTTTTAAAGAATTAAAAAAAATAAATTTCTCATACAATGTCTTACTTATTGCATGTGGTCTACTGTGGTGACAAGTGCTGCAACAATATAATTGCTATCCTTGTACATGACCACTATTTGTCACTGTGACTACACTCAAGCACCACAACAAAATGTAACCTCTGCATTTAACCCAGTACACAGATCAGAACTTAAACCTGAAACCTTCAGTTCATTAGGGCAAGGTCGTAACCACTAGGCCACCACTGCCCACTAAAGAAAATATTTTTTCCTACTAGCTACCACTCCCTTATTATATGATACCAATAACACTGGCTAGCACATGCTTTTTCTGAGTCACAGGTATCACATCTTTATGGGGTTATGAGGGAAGAAAATTGCAATCCTACATACCCAGAGGGAGCAAGACCAATTATGTTCTCTTGGACAAGTCCCTAGTTTTGTTGTGGTCAATTCTTACTAGGCTAGGGTTCCGTCTATCACACAACACTACCATGATGGGCACCTGGTTGGCTGTGTTGCCAGGTTGCTTCTATGATTTCCAACAAAAACATGCCTAAAAAGAATCAATAAGTATCAAAATTTTATTTTTTGCACATAAGTATTAGAGTTGTTAATACTTGAAAATGTCTGTTCTTTTTTTATACTATTTGTAGGTTCCCTATCTAACATTACCTGAGACATGCTTTATTTTTAAAACTTTATATTTACAATCTGTTCCTGTTGCAAAACTGTGTAAAATCAGTAATTATAACTCAGTGAATATGTCAGTTGCCTTCTTTCAATAGCATTTCAACATCATTATAAATCAATGCAGTTTACTAATTTTACATATGATTTCAAAACCTTACCAATCTTGACAAACCAGACAAAATTTTATTCACTTTCCAACGCAACTATTTTCTGTGCTGAGTCCAGTCTATGCTGAGTCCAATCATGAGTCAAGTGAAGCCAGTGACCATCATCTTCATCTTTTCAAACTGTGTCGTCATTAGACAGTTGAAGCTTACAGTGCTTGAGTACAATAAGTGCCAATTTTGTTATGTCAGCTAACAGATGTCTACATTTAGCTGGCTTCCTGCTTAGTGAGAACCCTCATACCCATCCAGAGAGAGTGATTATGTTCCCATGGATAATGACTGTGGCTTAGTTATGGCTTGCTCCAGTTTTTTATATTGATGACATAGTCTGTGTAACAGCTAAATTTGCTTTATGTTGATGATGTTTTTGTTTGTATGATTTTTTTTCAGGGACCCACAGGGAAGCCAGGTCTGCCAGGCATGCCTGGAGCTGATGGTCCTCCAGTAAAGACTTTTTTAATTACCTCCTCTATGTAGAGCACCTGTTTACTCCTCTATTTTGATATTTGATTTATGGATAGGCAATATGGCAATATGTATCACAATAGGCTTTACTGAGTGTGTACTGGATATTGTCAGAATCGAAATGATTAAATTCTGTAATATTTAAATAAGCATAGGTTACTAGTAGGACATTAAAATATTAAAATATTTTATACCTCTTGGTCTTAGTGATAAAACTCTCACGTCCAGGTGGGAATGAAACAAGAAACGTACATTACTAGTGGCCTTTATAGATGTTTGCTACACACATGTTTGTAGGGTCATAGAAAACATAGTTGATGGTATTCTGAAATTAAAATATTGCTTAATTACCAAAGCTGTCATAATATACACCTCAATGAGCATGAAGGATCTCACTTTTCTGAGTGACTTTAGTCTTCCTGCTCCTGCTATCACCATGGAGATGTTTTACCACCCAGATCACATAAATAATTTAGAGACTCTTCCAAAGCATTCATTGCTTTACTATTCAGGATGTGTGCTTGAAGGCTAAATAGTAGCTATGATTAAAAACCTTTTTTTCCATTGTGAGGCAACATCTGCTGCCAATGTCTTAGTTTTCATCATACTATAACACTTTTTACTTTTAGGGTCACCCAGGAAAAGAAGGCCCATCAGGTACCAAAGGAAATCAGGTCTGCACAACTGATTGTTATTAAATTTTACTTTACTGTTACACTTTACTTAAACTGGTAGGTGTGGTTAAAAAGGTTGATAAAGGTGATAAAGTAGAAAATCACTTTCAAATATTTACAGTGACTGTAAAATGTTAAAGTAATCATTTAAGCAGTTTGGTCAAAGTAGGAGCCTTACATTCACTTTTTGAGTTCCTGTTTCATATGTATTTTACTGTAATTTTATTGCAAATTGACCCAAGACAGGTTTCTGTCATAAATTGTAGCATCACTGAATGAGAAAAAATTATTGCTTAATGTTGTTTTTCTGTATGTGCGGTGACATCAAAATATCAGAAGACATTTTAACGGCAGGGAAAAGAAATTAAAAGATTAAAAGAAAACATGACATTTGTCTTTTTAGTCACATTATTTGATCACTAGTGATAAATCTGACCAGATGCATAAACCTAAATTTTAAATATGATGTAACTGCCCTCTTACTGAAGTGTTTTGCATTTTTTAAAACTAATGTACACAGATATGACTAATATACAGTATGATTTGATCTTCTTGCTCAATTTGTTTGTTTACTGTGGTATGTGTATTCCTAAAGAAATGTGAAATGAACAATTTTGAAAAGATATGAATAGAAAAAATAAGAATAGAAATAACAATCAACAAGCAAACATTATACCATTTATTCAAAATTTGACTTTATTCTTCATATATTCTGATTTTGCTCAATCAATATTTCTCAATATTTCTAACACAAATAACATTTAAGTAATATTTTAAAGAGCATGTACCTTAACTGGAAGTAAATCCACATAAACATAGTATCTGATAAACTGATCATCACTAAAATACACATAATAGATCAGCCAGCCATGTGATTTACTCAGGAGTGGAAAATTTCACAAACCCAGTGCAACATGCATGCTTTTTATTATCAGTGTTGTTTTAACACTGCTTTTTGTTGCTTTCTTTCAAAGGGACCCAGTGGCCCTCAGGGTTCTATTGGTTATCCTGGTCCTCGTGGAGTTAAGGTATGATACATTTGTTTCTACATGTTAATATTGGGTGTAGATAAATACTGTTTTTGATACTTGTTTAAACAACCAAAATAAATAATAAATATTCATATTCAAGTTGGAACAGTTCATAATTTAGTATAGGGGCATTTCATAATTTAGTATGAAACGAGCATCCACCACAAGTTCAGTCTTTGGTTTGAGTTTGTCTCTCAGTTCAAAAAGAAGAAAATGGGAAAAAATTAGGTCTTTCACCATCTACAGCAAATAGTACTGTGAAAACATTCAGGAATCCAGACACCTCATGAAATGCCTTCTAAAGGCTTGAAGATCACATGAATTCAACAGTGATTTCTGGTCCTGCAAGATATAAACTGATATTTCTCTGGATTCTCTTAACCTTTTAACAATATTATGAACTGCTGATGGTAAAAGTTCAAAATTCTTTTGATATTTCGATTTCGACATTTAAAAAGTTTTTCAGCCAAACATTAAATGTTCTTTCTTTGTGGTTTTGTCAATTAAATAAATGTTCAAAAGAATTTACAAACTGCAGATCGCATTTTATAAAATAATCAAATTTTGCAGATTGTATATCAAAGTGTAATTTGTAATCTGAACAAATCTGATTACTTTTGCAAGGCACTGTGTATACATGATAGGAGTGAAACCGTACAATTGTTTTAATTTCTGATTACTGTTTTTTCAGTTTAAAATACTGGGCTCAAGCCTTAATGTGCTCTATGTTAATGATCTCATTCAAAAGCATTCAATTTTGTTATTCTGAAAGCAGACAAATCTGATTTTGCACAAGGCTAACTCTCTAAACTAATGAGAGGTGTGATTTTGGGCTTAACATGCAATAAGCCAGTCAGAATGGCAGAAATGGAACGGCTTGTGTGCTAAGCGAAAATGCACAAACACATTATTCATGGGAGCAGGGCTGTTCCACCTTAACCTTATAATAGTGCACTTTGAGCATGTACTTGTGTTTTATGCACCCACACCTTTCTTAAAATGTGCTACTTAAATGTTGCTTAATAATATGGCACTAATTTTAGATGTGGTTTTTGTTGATCATGCCTGTTCTTTTAACCTCCTGAGGGCCTGAAGATCACGGGCATCTATTTTATGACTCGGTCTAGGGTTCAGGTCATAACAGAAAATGAGAATGGGAACTTTCCCCTGTCCTGCTTCCGGAACCAAACATTTGACACAAACTCAAAATAAACCAGCAGAGATTTATTTGCATTTTCTATAAAATCTCATCAAGATAGTCTTAGAGAGTAGAGAAAATGTTTTTCAGGGATAAGCCCATGCCAAAATACTAAACAAAACCAGAAAAAGGTGCTACCCCAATGTTTCCCCACAAATCAAAAATCTAAAAAAACTACCACGAGTTGCAGGTCTAACTATGTTGATCTGGAGCAGTCTCTTCCTGGTTGGGATAGAGAGATTCCTGACTGTCTCCCAGGTGTTGCTTCTGTGCCCATTTATCTTGGAGAGCTACCCCAAGTTGACAGTTACACACCTTGCATCAACAACAGACACAAAACAACAGTAATTTGCAGGAGAAAATAATGTTCATAATCATAATCACACATGGAACACTACAGTCTCCACAACACATTGCCACAATGCAAATTCTCTCATTTATACACTGACCACATTTTTTCTGTAAAGCTACTTTGTGACAACGTCAGTTGTATAAAGCGCTATACAAATAAACTTGACTTGACTTGACTTGACCACATTGTCATAATTCATTGTTGCACACCTAATACATTACCAACAAGTATGCTAGAACTTGAATATTACATCCATATTTGCTTACTGAACATCTCATTCCAAAACCATTGTCATTAATTGACAACCTTTCTGTTTCTGTCCTATGAGTATTAGACAAGTTGATGAGTGGTAAGGCCTGGTATGCAGTCTGCATTCAGATTCATCCCAAAGGTGTTAGGGTTTAGATGAGTTCTCTGTATAAACCAGTCAAAATCTGTTACGTCATACTCAGGAAACCATTTATTTTTGGACCATAATTCAATTTAGGCTCGAGCAGATTTTGCAAACAATGAAAGCTAGCCCCAGACTCCAGACAACAAACTTTCAGTTGCCACATAAGTAGCGTTCTCCTGGCATTCAGCAAACTTAGATTCATCAGATTCAAACTGATTCATCACTCCAGAGAATATGTTTCCACTGCTCAATGGTGTTCAATGGAGTTCTAGCAGGGCAAAAATTGACAAAGTGACTATCATTTTTAAATTGGTGTTTTACAACAGATTTCTGTTCAAAATTATAGCTTTTCAGAAGAATCAATTCTACTGCCAGTGTTTGTCTGTGGAGACTGCAATGTTATAAACTTGATTTTTAGCCACCCAATATTAATGAGTTTGACTGAAATAGCTGAACCCACCAATTAAAGGACTGTCCATATAGATCAGTCATAGCATTAAAATCTAAAATGTGAGTCCCCCTCATATAAATATTACAGCAATTAATAGTAATTAAAAGAAAGATAAAAAAAAAAACATAATATATTTTGTGATATTTCCAGGGAGTTCAAGGTATCCGTGGACTAAAGGGTCACAAGGGAGAGAAGGTGAGCCACATGTTTCAAGATGTTTTTGTGTGTATTTTTTGTGTGTGTGCATATGAGTAAAAATTGAGGCATTTTCTTTTTGTGAAAAAAGACAATTCATTCGTAATTAATAATTTAAAGATACTTAGCTCTTGAAACACTAGACTTGCCCAAAACGTTAATGAAGGAACCTGTGGCATTGTTGTATATGTCAAATAATACTATTATTTTCTTTCAGGGAGAGGATGGTTTTCCTGGAATTAAGGGAGACTTTGGTTCAAAGGGAGAGAGGGTGAGACCTACTTTTAAATACTGCAGCCTAATATAAGTAACACAGTTATAACAAATGCAGTGATGCAATATTAATTTCAGTTTTAGCTCTTTATTACATTACCTTTTAAAAGATTAAAATCGTGTTATGTTAATTATTTTGGGATTTTATAGTGATAACATGCAACATAACATACAGCTAGAAAATGTTCTGTTAAATAAGTAAGCTATTAAATTTGTTTTTTTATATATATATTTTGTAAATAGATTTTGTAGTTTTTTGGCAAAGTTGTCTGCCTTGTGATTTAATCACCTCTCATTATAAATTAATTATTGATGATTTTCAGCTTTTTCTATTATTTCAGAGTCATTTCCAGTTCTGTTCATCATTCTGGACATATCCAAAATTTCATAATTATTCACAGCTTTAAAAATAATTGAAATCTGTGAAGTTATAGAAAGCTCAAATATCAAACCTTTTATAGAGACAAGAAATTTGGTTTTAAATTATTATAAAGAGTGGTTTTTATATATGAATTCTGTTTTCTGACTGAACTCATAGGGAGAAGTAGGAGTGCCAGGTCCTAGAGGAGAGGATGGTCCTGAGGGTCCAAAAGGTCGTGTCGGTCCCCCTGGGGAGACTGGATTAGTTGGTGTAGTTGGAGAGAAGGTAAATCTGTCCAAAATATTGGGAACTTTAATCTGAATTTAACAGGTTCAAGACCCATACATTACTCAGATGAACCTTTATTTCATATACTAGCAGAGTTGATTCAATAATGCAATATTAGTAAAATGTTTTTTGTCATGTACAGTATTTGTTACTAAATATTTACAGCTGTGATGTGTCATTTTAGGGAAAACTTGGTGTACCTGGACTGCCTGGCTATCCAGGAAGGCAAGGGCCAAAGGTGAATTACACATCATGGATCTAAAGAATTTCTTAGCACAATTATAAAATAGTCATTTTTATAAGTTTGTGGCCTTTTGTGTTTTTAGGGTTCTCTTGGTTTCCCAGGATTTCCAGGCACAAATGGAGAGAAGGGTGCAAGGGTGAGGTTTCCATAAAATTAATAATTTAAACATTTCAGGAATTGAAGTAATTATACACTATTTCAACATTTCAACACTCTGTAGTGTTGTTTTATTAACTTTACTTAATTTAGTTTAAGTCAACCATATTATTTACTCTAAATCATGACCAGTAGTTGATCCTAACTCACAGACAAGCTGTGGCACCACTGGAATCTAAACCTGAGAAAATATTGTGGTATTTACCACTGCTTTAATTTAGAAATGTATTGGTCATCATTGAATGTACGCTACTTTAAACCACTGTTTAAAAAAGTTTTCCCTCTACAGGGTTTAATTGGAAAGACTGGTCCAAGAGGGCAAAGGGGGCCAACGGTATTGTTTCATTGTTCTTCTCTTCTCTTCTCTTCTCTTCTCTTCTCTTCTCTTCTCTTCTCTTCTCTTCTCTTCTCTTCTCTTCTCTTCTTTTCTCTTGTCTTCCCTTTTCTTCTCTTCTCTTCTCTTCTCTTTTCAAACACCTTTTCATTCATTTAGCTTGGCTCAAATTAATAAATACATCCAATCCTATTTTCTTTCTTTTTATTTAATCTATATGTTTTGTGTTTTTATTATAGCTACTTTGGTACAGTTTGATTTAAATCAACACATCTCATTCCAACTCAGATCAATTACTGACTAGGTTTTCTGTCTCTGTCTGTCTTTAGGGACCCAGAGGACAGAGGGGCCCTCGTGGAGCTACTGGAAAACTAGGGGCCAAGGTAAGCACCACTTCTAGTAGATTATTCTCTAAATAATATAATTAACAAAAACAAAATACAAACAATTTTAGCCATATATGTTTCATATCTTAGGGTTCATCAGGAAGTGATGGCCCTTCTGGACCTCCGGGAGAGAGGGTAGGTTATTTTATTGCTTTAGTGTTGCATCAATGTTTTCAGGCAATATCATCTCTTGTTCTCTTATATCTCATTATATCATCTATATTAGCATGTGTAAACTTACTCCTAGTTTACCAAGACTCTGTAACTTAATTTTAAATTTATCAGAAATATTTGCAAGCTAAAACAAAAAAATATTTCTTTTTTACAGTTGCTCCTTTAGCAAATTTCTCTTAAGCTTTTATATGTAGCAAAAATTTTGTAACTCATTACAATTTTTATTTTACTAATTCAGGGATTGCCTGGACCTCAAGGAGCAAATGGATTCCCAGGGCCAAAAGGACCTCCAGTATGAGCTCATCAGCAATCAACTGATTTTAGAATATATAATGGTTCAAAAGTTTGGAATCTGTTGTCATAATTCAGCAACAATCCAATGTAATAAAGCTAGATACCAGAATATATTTAGTAAATTATTTATTAATTTCATTTGACATGTTTGGGGAACACCAAATGTTTTTAAATAATAAATAATGTTCTATTTTTATATTGTGTGTTGTCCATATTGTCCAAAGTAATTCCTCGATGGGCATATGATTGTCAAAAATGGCATTCTGGATATTGATTTTATCAAAACATAATTCTGTACTAAATCAAAGTAAAAATCAAAGTTTTTTTTCTATTTATTGAAATGTTATGAAATGATAACTGGCATGACAATTTAAATGGCATATTTGTATTTCTATATTATTATTATTATTTTTTTATTTTTTTATTTACTATTATGACTTATCTTCTGATCTCTGAAGGGGCCTCCAGGGAAAGATGGACTCCCTGGTCATCCAGGACAGAGAGGCGAAGTGGTATGTATTTTGTCCAATTTGACAATGTATCAGACCATTTGCAAAATATTTATTTTATTTTAGACAATTCACAAGAATTGTGAAGAATTACTCCTTTAACTAGAGCTATAAGAAAATACAACTTTGTTTATAATATATATTCTTTTTGTTTGGAATTGTATGCAAATTATGCAAAGTATTCATGGTTCTGAGTTGCATTAGTATTTCAGTTGACTTTCTTTTTTATAGGGATTCCAAGGCAAAGCTGGGCCTCCTGGACCACCTGGAGTTGTTGGACCTCAGGTAAGCTTTATTTAGCTGTCACCAACATCTTGTAAATGGCAAGCATCTTTTTAATAGAATGTTTGCACTAGTCAGATATTTATGAGATATAATCATTGCAAAACTAAATTAAGTAAATTTGATAATTTTATATCTACAACTAAAACCTGGCTGAATAATCTAATAAACATAGAACCTGTTCAGATATAAAAGATATTCCTTTAACAGAGCATCTGTTGCCTACAGTATGTCTGACACATGAACACTACCACCACCGGTAGTGGTTAGTATCTACCAAAAGTGAATGAACTGATTACAGGGTCATGGGCATTCAAGGTTTATTGATGCATGTGGGGAGTATCAATAAAAGAAGGAGGCCTGGTCTTATTAATCATGTTTCTACTACATTATGTTGATGGCAATGTGTGTGTGCATTGCTTACCTGGATAAAGAGATGGCAGCAATATGACAGGATGGGAGAAAAGCAAGCCAGACCAAGTACACCCCTTTGTGGCAAAAGTATTTCCTAATGGCAGTGGTGTGTAGGAGAATGCCCTCTGCCACAAATGATTATTTATCATTTGAATAAGGCTGACATTTTTTAAACTGTGTTTTACTTTTTTTTTTTCCTTGATAAAGGTCTTCCTACTGGTAGTAAAGCAATAATAGCAAATCATCGAGGCTGGCATATTCAATTTTAAATATTGTGAATATATATATATATATATATATATATAGCCAAATTTTCAATAAAGAAAAGCACACTGGTAAAAATGAAGAATGCTGAGCAGGCCAAGATAACCTCAGTTTTGGATCAAGGTGGTAAGAAGGAATTATCCAAAAAGCTTAAGGAGAGTTCATTATTGAGTCATTGAAAGGCGTTTCAGTCAAAATAGAATTCAGTAGAAATTGGAAGTTGTGGTTAAAAACACACAGTAAAAGGCTGTGGTGACCATGAGAACAAACCACCACACTCAAAGGTGTTTTTAGCAGCATAAGGATGACCTGCACAATATTTAGTTTCAATTATTAACTGGGGAATTCATTTAATGACTTTTCTGTTAAATTATGAGAAACAGTTTGACAGAAAGTGATATGACTGGCAGTGTCTCCACACACACAAAGTTAATCATTATTCTTTCTTATTAGGGGCCTTCAGGTGAGACTGGCCAAATGGGTGAACGTGGCCACTCTGGACCTCCTGGCCCTCCAGGTGAGCAAGGCCTTTCTGGACCCTCTGGTAAGGAAGGAACCAAAGGAGACCCCGGTCCCCCTGGCGGCCCTGGCAAAGATGGACCTCCTGGACTGAGAGGCTTCCCTGGAGAGAGAGGACTCCCAGGAACGCCAGTAAGGAAACTGTTTAAAGAGAGAGCTTACAAACACTGATTAGTGGATTGTAGTTGTAGAATCATCTCTAGTCCTACCTTCAAGAAAGGAGCCATAACTTTAAAACTGAAACATATTTATATTTTTACAACTTGTTTGTGCTCTCAATAGGGTGGTGGTGGGCTTAAAGGAAATGAAGGGCCTGCAGGACCTCCTGGACCAGCTGTAAGTTTTTATGTGGTGTAATGTCAGAAAAGCACAATGGCAGTAACAAATATAAAGTTTCCAAATTCATGACACAATTAATTAAATGTAGGGATCGCCAGGCGAGAGAGGACCAGCAGGAACAGCTGGCCCCATTGGTCCTCCTGGAAGGCCTGGACCACAGGGACCTCCTGGAGCTGCAGGAGAAAAAGGAGTTCCTGTGAGTGACAAAGGTTTCCCATTCATGTTATATTAAAACTCACTATAGAAAGTATGCATGACATTCTTACATTTTTCAGGGAGAAAAAGGACCAAATGGTCCTGCTGGTCGTGATGGCATTCAAGGCCCAGTTGGTCTCCCAGGTCCTGCTGGACCTCCAGGTATTCCAGGAGAAGATGGTGACAAGGTTAGTAATTTCTTTGATAACTCCCTAACCAAAAAAGTACCATTACTTCTGTCTTTGCTAAAGATTTTTATAATTATGTGAATCATCATCTATCATAGGGTGAAGTTGGAGAACATGGACAAAAGGGAGCAAAGGGGGGCAAGGGAGAGCAAGTGAGTATATGTATATTAAAATCATAATGAAATGACAATATACAAAATTATTGTGTAGTTTTCATGTAGTGTCTTATAATGTATAACATTATCAAATATTGTCATGAATTTTTTTATTGGCAGGGTCCTCCTGGCCCACCTGGGCCAATAGGTCCTGTTGGACAGCCTGGTGCACCTGTAAGCAAGAAATATTCAATATTCAATGAATAGGCAAACATTTTTCTGTAGCAGAATGTAATACTAAACAATTGATTTCTATTTACATCAAGAGTACATTTTTTATCTTTTTTTGTCAGGGTGCTGATGGTGAAACAGGTGCCAGAGGTCAACAGGGCCCATTTGGTGCAAAAGGAGATGAAGGAACAAGGGGATTTCCTGGGCCCCCAGGCCCTATTGGGCTTCAGGTACAAAATTACATCACAACAAATCCAGCAATAGATATTTTATACATAACAATTCTCTCTGTATTTATTTTTTCTATCTAGGGATTGCCAGGCCCAGCTGGGGAAAAGGGTGAGACAGGAGATGTAGGACCACTGGTGAGTTTGGCTTTATAAATTTGGCTGGTCTAGAAAAGATGAGTTGATCAGACTGACTTATGATTACTTTTTTCTGTCTTACTTGTTTAGGGTCCTCCTGGTCCTCCTGGACCTCGTGGTCCAGCTGGTCCTAATGGTGCTGACGTAAGTAATATAAAACAAAATATGAAAATTTTATTATGTAACAATTTTTAATGACTGTTTTATAAAGTGCATACCAGTCATTTACAAAACACATCTTTTGGTCACCAGGGTCCTCAAGGACCTCCTGGTGGTTTGGGCAACCCAGGTCCTCCTGGAGAGAAGGTGAATATGAAACAGCACACATTCTTTTACAGCTGTTGTATCACGTGTTTGTTAAGCTGTGCATCTAGCACAGAGTTTGTGCTGACATTTAACATGTACTTACAGGGTGAGCCTGGTGAAAGTGGACCACCTGGTACAGGTGGTGAGCCAGGAAAGAAGGTGAGATAGTTTAATCATTTTTCGCTTTTTTACTTCTTGCTTATGCTCTTCAGTAATAATATGCATGTTTTTGCATGCTGTTTTATTGATGCTGATGGCAGGGCCCAAGAGGAGAGCGTGGTGAGAAGGGTGAAGCTGGACAGCCAGGCACTCCTGGTCCTTCTGGTGGAAAGGGTCCTCCTGGAGATGATGGTCCTAAAGGAAACCCTGTATGTACAAGTAAAAATCACAATCAATATTTTGTACCATATTACTGTGCTGCAAAAATGATTTTGCCTTATTCTATGTCTCTTTAAGGGTCCTGTTGGTTTCCCTGGTGATCCTGGCCCCCCTGGAGAGGTTGGGCCAAGAGTAAGTACATACTGTATTTACATTAGATGTGGATGTGACTTTGTTATGGCAGGGGAGTCCTGCAAAATATATTTTTTCCTTCAAAGCTCACATGATCAACTTCAGTTGCAATGGCCCTTTCAATTGCACTTTATTATTAAAGAATTCTTGAAATTCCCAGTAAGAGATTTTATTATTGTGGTTCATCTTGACATAAGATTTTTTTGTTTTTCTGATACACCTGTAAGAACAATTCTGAACTTTCTCATATTTGGCTTTTAAAAGGGTCAAGATGGAGCTAAAGGAGAGAGAGGAGAAGATGGTGAACAAGGAGAGGCTGTGAGTGACCTTTTCTGTTATTTGTTTCAAACACTATTTAGAGTATATCAAATTATTTTGCATACTACAATATGTCTCTATAAATTATTATGTAAAAAAAGTGAAATGATGC
>JBBPDA010000138.1:92099-109450 GCA_037974385.1 Arnoldichthys spilopterus
TGTGTGTAATGGATCTAAAATATATGAAAGTCTAATGTTTATCAGTACATTACAGATAATAATGAACTTTATCACAATATGCTAATTTTTTGAGAAGGACCTGTATAACCTGTAGAAGGGTGTGGGCTTACGTTTTCACTCCCTGCAGTAGCATGCACTAAATATACTACTTAAAGCTCATTGCCTTGTGCCAGGCAAACTTTTCACTTGTTTACTTCAACATTGTTTTAACTTAAGCAAGCATTTATTTAACCTAGATTACATTGCTCAGTTTTGTGGTAAATTACACTAGGCTTCCACTGCAATAAAACTCTTGCAAATTCTCACTTAGAGGGTGAAGTCACTAAAATAACAAAGCTAGTTTGGTTATCCTTTACTAGCAAATTGTCACGACTTGAAGGACGTTGGACACAAGTGCAGATACAAAAGGAATGTTTATTTTTTAAATCCAGGCAACAGTACAAAAGGGCAGATCCCAAATCATAGTCAGACGGTCAAATGGTAACACAGGAGCAAACAGGCTAATGAAGATAACAAGGCTAAGGTAACTAAGGCTAATACTAGGGTCGATACACGAAAATCCTACACAGTACTAAGGCTCAGAATATTTGCATGAAACGTAGTAAGCTTCGCGCCCTCCTGTGTTCCTGGCTTGGCTATAAAGCCCAGGTGATTGGCTCCCTAACTGCCACCACCTGGAAGGGCCAGTCCGAAAGGCTAGAACTTCGGTGAAGACGACCGGCGTTGGCCAACCAGTGAGGAGGAGTCTCCTCCCTCCACAGGAAGAGACCCTTTCCATACATCTACACCCCCACCCCCTGACGGACGACCCCTGGCGTCCTTTGAGGCCGGCCCCTCCTCCGGCCGGTCTCTCTGGTCGACGCTGATGGAAGTCCTCCGTCAGTTTGGGGTCCAGAATGTCGGTCACCGGCACCCAGCTCTGCTCCTCCGGCCCATAACCCTCCCAGTCAACTAAATACTGAAACCTATTTCCCCACCTCCTGCTGTCCAGGATGGTGCGCACCTTGTACACGGGACCACCCTCAATCTCCAGGGCAGGCGGGGGGGGCCTCAGCCAGGACAGTCTTCGCCAGGGGGCCTCTCACCACAGGCTAACATGGAACACAGGAGAGACTCAATAAGACTGGGGCAGTAACAACTTATAGGCTATTCTGTTAACTTGTTTTATCACCTTGAATGGCCCTACAAACCTGGGTGACAGCTTCCTACTAGGCAAGCGTAGCTTGAGATCTCTAGTAGAAAGCCATACCCTGTCACCTGTTTGGAACAGGGATTCCTCCATTCTCCTCCTGTCAGCCTGCTCCTTTTGCCTCCTCACCGCCTCCTCCAGCGCCACGTGAGCCCCCTCCCAGACCTCCTCTGCCCTGGTCATCCACCGCAGGCACATTGGAAGGCAACCCGTCCCTGCCCGTTTGACTGGGGGTGGTAACTGGATGTAAGGCTTACCCACACCCCAACTTACCCATGAACTCCCTCCACACCTGGGAGGTGAACTGAGGCCCCCTGTCTGACACAATGTCTTCAGGAACCCCGAAATACCTAAAAACATGGTTAAATACAGCCTCGGCCAGCTGAAAGGCTGAGGGCAACTTGGGCATTGGAATGAGTCTACAGCTTTGGAAAACCTGTCGACAATAATGGTAATGCATGCGTTACCTTGAGACTTGGGCAAATCAGTGATAAAATCAATGGCAAGGTGGGACCAGCCAACCCTGCGGTTCGCTCTTTGGATCTCCTCCTCTATCTCCCAGCAGATCAGCGTGATTAATATGGACTCCGGCAGAATGGTAGCTGGCTCCCTCTCCCCTGGCCCTTCTTCCATTTGTCGGGAGAGAGCGTCTGCCTTGCAGTTTTTAGATCCAGGCCTGTAAGAGATAGAAAAGTCGAACCGCGAAAAGAACAGAGCCCACCTCACCTGTCGGGGATTAAGACGCTTGGCTGTGCGCAAGTACTCCAGATTCTTGTGATCTGTGAAAACAATTAAGGGGTATCTGGTGCCCTCCAGCCAGCCTCCATTCCTCCACGGCAAGTGCCAGCAACTCCCTATCACCCAGGTGATAATTCTTCTCTGCCGGACTCTTCTTCCTAGAAAAGAATGCACAAGGATACAGTTTACAGGGTCACCAGTCCATTGTGATAAGATTGCACCCACCCCATAGTCTGAAGCTTCGACTTCCACCACGAAGGGTCTCTCTGGATCAGGATGCTGGAGAATGGGAGCCCTCATGAATCACTGTTTGAGTTCAATGAAAGCCCCCTCCGCCTCCTCTGTCCACCCTAGTACTCGTGTGTGGGTTGCCTGCTTCTTGAGCAGAGAGGTGAGTGGGGCTGCAACTGAGCTTAAACCCCTTATAAATCTCTGATAGAAGTTTGCGAACCCTAGGAACCTTTGCAGCTCTTTAACGGTATCTGGTTTGGGCCAGTCTAGCACTGCCTCCACCTTGCTGTTATCCATCCTTACCCCTTCTGAGCTGATTATGTACCCTAGGAAAGGCACCACAGAGACATGGAACTCGCATTTTTCTGCTTTTACGAAAAGTTGGTTATCTAACAATCTTTGCAACACTGCTATTACGTGCTGCACATGCCCTTCTCACGTCTTTGAATAAATAAGGATGTCGTCAATATATGTATTGACACTCCTCCCCAACATATCACGAAATACCTTGTTAATGAAGGACTGGAATACTGCCGGCGCCAACGAAAGGCGATACGGTACTACAAGATATTCGTAGTGACCGTTGGTTGTGGAGAAGGCAGTTTTCCATTCGTCCCCTTGCCTAACTCTGACCAAAAATAAGCTGACCTTAGGTCCAGCTTTGTGAATATCGTTGCCCCGCTTACCTGTTCCAGGGCTGCAGGTACTAAGGGCAATGGATAATGAAAGGGCTTAAGCACCACATTTAACCTCCTATAATCCATGCACAGTCTCATCCCTCCATCCTTCATCTGAACAAAAATACCCAAAAATAACCATTCTCCATGGTCTCTGTCTCAGCTCAGGACAAGGGGTAAGCATGACCTCTAGGAGGTGCACAACCAGGCTGGAGCTCTATAGCGCAATCCCTGGGTCTGTGCAGGGGCAGTTGGGTGGCCTTCTTCTTACTAAAGACCTCTAATAGGTCGTGATACTCTCTAGGTATCATCTTTGCTACTAGTACTATGCCACAAAATATGCGGGTTGTGCCTGCGCAACCAGGGTAAACCGAGTATTGTATCATGCATTGAGGCTAAAATGATAGCCCCTACTATCGGTTATTTTCCTCACCTGGCCTCTGCCTATAGGTCACACGTCTACCGCAAGCACAGACATTGGGTGCGATAGGTAAGTAAAAGTTAACCCCAGTTTTTTAGCGAGGCCCTCGTCGATAAAATTTGTGGCTGCTCCGGAGTCTACGAGTGCTGCAAAGATAGAACGAAAAGAGTGGTTAGCAAACACTACCAGAACCATAAGCAGCCTAGTCAGTTGTCTAGCTACACCACTCACCTCTTTAGGACAATCACACGGCTTGAGGGGGCATGTTGCGATTTAATGTCCCGGTTCTCCGCAGTAGCGACAAAGTCCCAGCTTCTCTCTGCGTTCCTTCTCTTTGCCCGACAGCCTCATGGCTCCGAGTTGCATCGGCTCCTCGCTCGACTCCGTGGGCAGGATCACCGCTCTCTGCGGTGGCTTCCGGGTTAATCGCTACCGGATCAGGTTGTCCAACTGAATGGACAACCCGATCAAGGCATTCAACCCCAATTCCTTTCCCGGCACGCAAGCTCTGTCCTCACCTCCTCGGACAATCCCTCGCGGTAAGCGGAGCACAAGGCGGGGCTGTTTCATTAGCTCATGCCGGCCACAGTCCTAAACTCCACAATGTAGTCGAACGCTCTTCGTGTACCCCGTCGAAGTTTCAGTAGTCTCTCGCCATGGTTCTTGGCCTCGTGGGGGTGGTCGAAAGCTGGCCAACAAGCCCCTCGTAACTATAGGAGCGGTGTTCAGTGCCACTCAATTTCGCATCTCCATGTAACTTCTCTAGCAGCTACATGTAGAATTGAGCCACCACCATCTTGTTCAAAAATGTTGTTAATATCCTCTCTAGAGAATGTGATGTACCAAACATGTTTCATGCAGAACTACCTGGTTCTTGTGTGGTTTTTATTTTCATAAAGTTGACAGTTCTAATTTTGCTTAATTTCACGTTTCTGTAAATGTTTCCAATCTAAGGAATTTCACACAATATGTGCAAATTTTGCACCAATACAACCTGAATGAGGTATAAGAAATTCACTGAAAAGGTTTACATACTTTTACCACTAATTAATATGTAATAAATTATAATATTTTTGTTTCATTAGGTTAATTGGGTTATCTTTGTATTGTGCTATCTACAAAATACATCACTCTGTGGTTTAGGGAACACATTTACTATAAAATTATTATTTTAATTTAAAAATAATTATTGTTATTATTAATTATTGTTTAATGTTGTCCATGCAAGTAGTAAGTAAAATCAGACCTATTGGCACTTGTCTAAAACAATTTTTGTGTAATAAAATTTGTTACATCCCCATGTTTCATCCTGGTTAACATTAGAAAAATGAAATTCATAACATTCATAGGATGAAAAATCATATTCACTAATTTTAGTGAACGTGTTCTTATTAGTCCATTTTACATTGTATTATCTAAAACATGTATCATTGTATTATCATTTAAAGAGACAGCATGACAGAAATTGTGAAATACAAGTTCAGGAGCCTTTTTATTCTTATTGCTCAGTAAGGCCAAGTACTTGTATCTCTGAAACCTTTGACAAGGTGTATATAGTTTAATCTAATAAATAGTATGGTTACAGAATAGATATATTGTGTACTACAGGGACATCTAGTGTTGGTAATTGGATGAAGACTAGTTTATGTGGTATTAACCATGGTTTAGATGGCACATTGAATAGACATTTATTAGAATTCAAATCACTGATTTAAAATACATTTAATAATAGATTATATTTTGTAATCATAAGTGATGAGTGACCATTTAATTGATTTTGAGATTTTTAGCTGAAATAATCTAAAATGCATTTACACAAAGCAATTTACACACAGGAAGTGACAAATGCTGGTAGGAATTGAACTTTATACTTTACATGTTTTGTTTAATGTTTTTGTTTTATATTTATAAAATAGTAGAAGTTGTTGCAACCTTGAATGGCCCTAGTTGTTTAAGCATAATACATGTCTTAAAATACATCAGCAATTTCCAACTAATTAAGTTAATAGGCAATAGGCCAGTAACATGATTCAGTAACATGACTGGGTAACATGATGAGAGCTGCATCATAGTCTGGTATAGGAACAGCAGAACACATCACTGAAAACAGTCTCCCTGCCTTTTAGGACATTTTTCACCAGCGGTGCCTGAAAAAGGCACACAGCCTCATCAAGGACCACAGCCACCCAGCACACAGCCTGTTTTCCCTGTTACTCTCTGGCAGATGCTACAGAAGCATTACTGCCTGCACCATATGGCTTAAGGACAGCTATTATTATCGGGTCATCAGGCCACTGAACTTTTAACCTAACCCTAACACACAATGTCACCTCAATACTCTCTGATCTGCACTCTACTTAATGTTCTTGCAGTCCACCCAATGTGCAATATTGCTGTTCGCACAGGTCACTTTTGCACATTGCACTTTGTACAAAGCCTCACCCTCACATTATGGAAAACTTCTTTAAGACAGTAATGCGCTCATGAGTTTATATTTCCTTCTTTTCGGTGCACAAATACCCCAAGTATAAAGCTTTTTCTACACTTTTATATATTTTTGATCAAGCAAACATTTCACCCTCTGAAATACAGTGCCTAGAGTAAAAGGTGATGTATTTTAACAAAATCACAAGAAAAAGTTTATTTTTCAATCACTAATTTAACAAAATGTCAATAAACATAATATTATTTGGTGGAGAAAGTAACCATTGGCCCCAGGAGTTAATATTGACACAATTAACAAAAGAACATCATTTAGATATTTGCATAAATGTCTACCAACCTCTGACTATTTTTCTATGCAATGTTCCTTCAGTTGCAACACAGTATTTTCTTGCATGTAATGTATTTTTCAAATCCTCCTATGTCTGTCAGGGTCCGGAATCGGAATCTGGAGTTGGAGCACACAACTCCAGATCCGGAAATCCAGTCCAGGGGTTAGAAACGTCACCTAAACAGCAGATCAGCTTCACCTGAATACTGATTATAAATACGGAACTTACTGACTAAGACCTTGTAAAGTATTGTCTTGCCTTGGTGGTCTTACTGAGCGATTTTCTGAACCTTTTGCCTGTTTTGCCTCTTGGATTAAACCTGTTTGTTGCTGCACTTGAGTCTCTGCTTCAAATTGTGACAATGTCAATATAATACATAACAATGTTGCTACCAAAAATTGGTGAGCATGAGGATCTGAGCCACTATGACAAGGACCTAACTGTGATGTCTTGACCACTGAGTATCTCCAAAACTAAAGAGAAACAAAATATGAATGCTGACTATGATAGAAAAATGTCTGAACATACAATGCACCAGTCAGAACTGTTTTGCCCAATATTAGGCAGGTGGTCATAAAGTTATGGCTGATTGGGGTCCTCAGTTTATTAAATGTGTATGGCTTTGCCCTATGGAAATCAGACTGCCAGAAAAATGATATTGTGGTGCAGTGGTAAGTACTGTTGCCACACAGTGAGAAGGTCCTGTGTTCAGTTCTGTGATAGAGATATCTTTTTCTGCAGGACCTTAAGTGCTGTCCTTGCATTCAAGCAAGGGATTAATTATTTATGGTGTTACTGTGCTATCTAACTGAGTTCTGAAAAAGGAGACAAAATACTGTAATAAGCCTTTGATAAATTATATGGTTAAATGGAGTCTCCAAAACAGACAAATGAGGGCGCCCTGAGTCAAATAACTCAGCATACACACAACAAAAAGACTTTCCACATGAACAAACATATCACAGTGTTTTTTTATATATTGCCCTGCAATAAACCCTTGATAAGCGGAGTATCAAAGTCACGACAGGGAACTGACAGGTTATCCACTACTGCATACACATTACAGTACTTTAGTTTACCATTATTATAAAGGGTAAATCTTTTTTTTTGCCATAGGTTCAAATTAATGGGTTAAGCTGCTTATCTACGAAAACATATATAATTTAGAGACAGATTAATCCTTATCAGGTTACTGTAGGGGTTCTGCAGTTTTGTTTTCCCTGCTTTACACACCTGATCCAGCCCATGAGGGGGTTAAGAATTAATTGAATAAGGGCAAAAATGCAGCAACAATAAATTAATTATCATTAAGTTCTGATGTCCCCAAATGAAACTAAGAGAATTTGATAGAAAGTGAAAGAGTAAGTGTAAGGGATTTTCCGGAGTCAGTTCTGCCACACACACACACAAATACTACATTATATATATTAAGTATATTGAACGCTTGATTGTTTCCTCTGTGAACGCTTGATTGTTTCCTCTGTCCTGGAAGTTGCTTTGGATAAAAGCATCAGCCAAATGAATAAATGTAAATGTAAAATATACTTTGAGTTGGTAAAAAGTACAATGAGTGTAGATTCAAGTTAGCTGGAGCTAATAAGGTTGCCAGTAAGTGTATGCGCAATAAAAATGAGTGAGCACAAATGCACAAGTGCAATTTACAAAATGCCAGGCCTTGATCCAAGGTATTGTAAGTGTGATATATTCTAATTATTGGTAAGATAGGGGTTTTACTTGGCATAGCTTTTTGAGTTGTTTTTGGGGAAGTACACGACATGACGTAGCACAAGCAGTTGTATGGCTTTTCAAAAAGCAGTGTAAATGAAGTGTAATCCATTGACTATTTGCTTTCTGAATGTGGAATTTGTTTTCAAAATTGTTACATCAAAATACAAACAAAATGATCAGAATTTGATTGTATGCATTTGCTGTCTCATGGTGTTTTATGGAGACTGACTAATATTCATAGGCTAAATTACCACTTCTGTTAGGAAATAAAGGTTGTGAAATTTAAATACATTTAGAAAATCTTTGTGATAAACAAAGTTATATTATAGTAATACTTTTCCACCAATCATCTGTATCCCCATCTGTATCTGTTCCCTGAACTATTTTAGCTTCTGAATCTGTCAACCATTTTGTCGCTTGCAAAGAAATAGTTTTCATAAGATGGACGATCACACCTTGACAGTGGTGCCAGGTGTTCCGTTTTGGCAATCTGGGTGTTTCTGAACGATCACGTGGTATGCTATAAAAATATCCCTGGCATGTGATATATCTGTAGGAGCAACTACCCACAGCTGTATTTTCAAACAAGAATGTTTTACAAAGCATTGAAGCAAATCACAAGAAATCATTGTGGATTTTTAATAAATTCACATGAGAAAGCTATAGAATGGATATAGAATAGAATGTAAATCTGCACTTCATGAAAAGTCAACTGCTTTGAAACAAGTTTTGAAATAGTTGCAGTCAACCTATAGAAAAACACAGAAAGGCATTTATTGAGGATATTTTGACAAGAACATTAATAATATCAGTGCTAGAATAAATTTGGCAAAAGCAAAATCAGCAGTTCAAGTATTTTGGTTTCACTGCATGTTGGCCAAATTATACAACAGTGCTGCTCAAAAGTCTCAGATCAGAAGCTATGTACAATGTCATATTAGTTACAACATGTGTTAGTACTAGTGATATACCATAGCCTCAGCTTTAATATTTTACAGTTCAGTACATTTAAGAGACTCTTATTTTGTCATTTTTATATTTGTGCAGTTGTGCTAGATTTAGAAGAATGATCTTCAGAAAAGAGTCTCTCTTTCAGTGTGTAGTAAAATCCTCTCTCCTTCATAAGTTCCTGGTGAGTGCCTTGCTCCAGCACTGTCCCCTGGTCAACAACAATGATCTGGTCTGCCCTCTCAATGGTCTTCAGTCTATGCGCAATCACCAGTAAGGTCTGGTTGGGGCAGCTGGCCAAAGCTTCTTGAACCTGTGTAATGTTTTTAAGTTTGACATTAGAGATTGACAAGTTCTCAGAATCTGTTCTGTAGTTATTACGAGAAATACTGTTTTTTTTTTTACATTGAAATGTTTAAGTCTGTGTCTGTGTGTTTACCACTTGTTCACTTTTGGCATCCAGAAAGCTGGTGATCTCATCTAGTAAGAGAACCTGTGGCTGTCTGATCAGAGCTCTGGCAATGGCAATGCGCTGCTTTTGACTACTGCCAAGGAGACTTCCTCGT
Organism: Arnoldichthys spilopterus; assembly: GCA_037974385.1. Classification (NCBI taxonomy): domain Eukaryota; kingdom Metazoa; phylum Chordata; class Actinopteri; order Characiformes; family Lepidarchidae; genus Arnoldichthys; species Arnoldichthys spilopterus. The sequence continues at coordinate 101,393 of JBBPDA010000138.1, forward strand.
TCACCTACATCTAATAAACAGCATTTCTTCAGTATCACACGTATCAAAACTGCCTTCTACATTTACATTTATAGCTAATGTCATACGAAACAAAAGTCTGTCTTGTCAAAATAACTGTGAAACTTTTTCATACTTGCGGTAGTCTTATGCCAACTTAATTTCTGCTCATTTATTTATCGTGTGTGGTTTAAAAATCCGATCTAAGACCATGTATTTACCTGTGTCATAACCTTTGTTCAGCTGGCTGATGAATTCATGGGCATTGGCTTTTTGGGCTGCCTCTTGAACACTCTCAACTGAGCACCCAGATAGGCCATAGGCAATATTGTCATATATTGTTCCAGAGAAGAGAACAGGCTCCTGGCCCACCATAGCAATCTGTAAAAATAAGAATTTTGAATGCAATGATTGTGATCAAATTGCATTTCAGTCAAATATTTGATAACAGCAATACTACTAGAAGCCTTCCTTTATTGCTAGTCACATAAGCATTAAAGGTTAGTCACTTAAAGTCAGTCTGAACCAAATGTATTTGATTTGTATTTGTATTTGTGTGTTGTAGCATATTTTCAAAAAAGCACAATATTAGGAAGAATCACTGAACTAGCTTGGCGTATCTGTCAGTGATAGGTGGAGGTAATATTGGTGAATATTACTTTCCCCCTCCTTGAGTGACATAATCAAATCTCATTGAAGGGCATTCTAGATGAAGACAAAACCCATTAAAGTTTAATGGAAGATTACTGTATAACCCTTTTAGCAATATGATAATGATAATAATAACAATATGATAATTAACTGCTTAAAATGTAAAAACCACACACATGAACTAACAAGATAAATAATCTATTTTGATTTTAGGTTAACTTTAAATGAAAGTAAGGTCTTGCCAGACAGAAAGATCCAATGCAAACCTTATTTCTGGAAAAGCCTGGATATTTCATAAAATTGTCTTTTAACACAGTATACCACTGCATCAAGAAATGCAACCTGAAACTATATAAGACAAAGAAAAAACCAAACATCGGTTCTATACAGAAATGCCACTAAGTTCTCTGGACCCAAGTTCATCTCAGATGGGCCTAAAGACTTTTGGGATTTTATAGACATATTCTGCCATCAAGGTAGTGTCTTTTCCCACCATGGTTATTTCAGCAAGACAATGACAGAGTTAATTCTGTACATGCTATAACAGCATGGGTTTGCAGACACAGAATTGTGCATTTGACTGGCCTATCAGCAGTCTCCTATTAAAAATGGATGGCATATCATAATAGTGAGTGATTATTTTTAATTGTGAACACTCCACAGAGTAGAAGAGCACAATAAAATGCTTTGCATTTAACTCATCCATGGAGGAACAGTGGACAGCTGACATGGGCTGCACCAAGGGAGCAGTGCTTGAGGACAGTACCTTACTCACAGGTAACTCAGTTGTATTTATACCAGTTCAGAATTTGAACCGGCGGTACAGGGGCAACTCCCTAATTGTTACATCACCGCTGCCCCAAAAGAAAAGAAGAATCAGACAATGGACGACAAGCTGACGTCTTGTATCAATCAAAAGTAGGCAAAAATTCCACTACAGAACTACAAAAATTTGTTTGGTTATATTTACGAAATACATTTAAGTTGATCACTGGAAATTTTTTTTTTTTTAAGTTTAATCAGCTAAACAAAAGTTCAAGGGAGTTAACAAATCACACATTCTTGTTTTTATTGCATTTTATGAACATTCCAACTTTTCTGGAAATGAGGTGTGAATGACCAATCTATGCACTATCTATGCAGCTACTACTAAAAAAGTCACATTGTTCTAATAATTTAATTGTATGGTGGCTTAGCAGATATTTTTTAAACTCCAACACTCACACTAACACAGAATATCATATTCAGATGTGTAGAACAATAGCATAGTGCATAGCATAATGACACTGCTGACGTTTGCAACAGTATCTTATGATACAAGTACATTTTTACCTTGCTGTGCAGGTACTTGTGCTGATAGTTTTGTAGAGGCTGTCCGTCTAGTAAGATTTCTCCATGCTGAGGCTGATAGAACCTCTGCAGTAAACTTACACAGGTACTCTTCCCCCCACCAGAAATCCCTACCAGGGCAGTCATTTGACCTGGCTTCAGCTCCAGAGAGAAATCCTTAAATAACCACATCCAGGAACTGGTTTAATCCATATTTGAATGTTAAGGCAGATTAATAATAATAATAATAATCTTTTTTTGCAATGTAATTTTGTTTTTTTCATTCACTGACTCAGTGTGATACATGTCAAATGACATGTGATAATTACACCTGTCAGCTAATCCGAGCTGCTGTACCTTTAGCACACTGTGATCAGGTCGTGCTGGATAGGAGAAGGTGACATTCTGAAAGCAGACATGCCCTTTCAGCTTCTCTGGCTGTAGAGTCCCCTCAGTGCTCACTTCAGGCTTGCGGTCCAGATACTCAAACACCTTTCCTGCTGCACCAACACAGTTTAGCATGTCTCCAAATATGTAAATCAAGGTCTGAGAGGGATATAGCAGAAGAAAGTTTTGTAGGTCTTTGTCATAAATGTTTTGCAACTCTGTTTTGTAACTTCAGAAATTACTACAATTTTCTTTGTATCGTTAAAGATGGACACTTTTTAGACCTACCCTGATATTGTCCCCAAGGTCTGACTGATAGAGGATGAATGAGACCAGACCACCAGTAGTCATTTGTCCATACTGGATAAACAGCCTGCCATAATGTAGCATAGCAACCTTCACTCCTAACTCTACCAGCTGAAAATGACACACATTCATTCAAAATGAAATTAATTTTCAAGTCAGACCGAGCAAAGGGCAACTGATCTTTATCCTTTAATCACCACAAACAGTTACAACATTAATACTTATGATTTACATACACTAATTTAAGTTATATTTTTAGCCAGAAATTAGATTAAAGACATAACTTAATGGGGTTGCTCTCCTAAAAAAATATATATTTATATTTACTTGAAGTTAACAAGTAAACTTAAGTATATTTTATTTTTCATTGGAAAATAATTCAATATTATATATATGCAAGTGACAAAAAGTATGTAAACCTTTGCTTTTAGTATCTTGTGTGACCCTCTTGTAAAGCAATAACTGCAGCTAACTATTTAACATCACAACATACTGACGTCCATGCCTTATTTGCATCTATAACTTTTGTTGTGGTCCTCACAATTTTTTTGTGGTCAGACAGAGAAACTTCCTGTTCTTAAAATCGGACTCTTATTTGACCTTAAAATTAACTGCTAATCCCACAGGTTCATATACTTTTGCTAATCACAGATATGTAATATTGCATAACATTTCTTAATAAATAAATGACCAATTATTATATTTCATTTTATTTGCTTAAATGCATTCTCTTTATCTACATGTAAGACTTATATGAAAATCTGATGTTTATGGTCAGTGGTCACCAACCTTAGCCCTTGAGATCTAACTTTCTATGAAATGTAGTTCCAACCACAATCTATAACACCTGCTCCACCCAATTAACTTCTTTAGATGTCCTTGACTGGTTGGATCAGATGCATTAGTTTCAGGTAAGAGGAGGACAGCTAGATTAGATTCAGATTGGAGCTAAACTCCAAATAGATAAACTAAAATAGATTTCCAGGAAATGTGTTGGTGACAACTGTTTTGGCTAACATTTATGCAGAAATTAAAGGGTTAACAAACTTTTAAGCACTGTACAAATGAATAATACATTTTTATATTACATGCAATTATAAATTATATATAAAGAGAAATAATTTAGATGTTTAATTTTATACTTACCCGTCTCACTAGAAGGTACACTGCCCTGACTGTGTCCCTTTGAGTCTTTATATTATGGATGTCCATCAACCTCTTGTCATAGCGATGTGACTCACTCTGTTCTGCATTAAAACTCTTCACTGTCCTGATGCCTGACACTGTCTCACCTGCAGCATCATTAGCTCTTGCCATGGAGTCCTGCACCTCCTTGGAGAGCCTCTACAATAAGCATAAATAAGTTAAAGTAAAGACTTTTATTTGTCATATGCATAAAAGGACTGCACACCCGTACAACACAATAAATACAGAAAAAGGACATTCATAATGCTATGTGTACATTATTTATTAACATATAGATATACATATATACACATATAGACTGTGCAAAAGAATTGGGAACTTCATTGGGAATCTCAGCAGTAAATCTCATTCTCCCAGGGAAAAAAACCCAAATTAACATTAGAATAAACCTAAGCTAACAAGCAAGTAGTTAAAAAAGGAGAATACAACAAACTAATATATGTGACACCAAACCAAAGCTTCATATTTTGTAGGGAATTGACAGATCCACGCTTTGAAGAAGTTTATGAAAGTCTCTTTGGTCAGTACCTGATAATGTGTATCATAGATGTTCTGTAATAGACCAGTCAAAGGTGTCTCCATCAGTATCAGTAATGTAAGCTTCCAGGAGAGACTGAACATCAGGTACAGCATACCCAGAGTTTTAATCAGGGTTCGCAGAAGCACATTTACATTTAGGGCTACGGCTTGGGCCATAAGGGTTGTATCTGTGGACAGTCTGGATGTTATGTCTCCTACAAAGAAAAATAATGTGATGCAACAATGTTTTCCAAATGTTACCAAATGCATTCTTTAAATAAGTGCATAACACAAGTCATGCTCTGTTCATGGCCAAGTTGGACAGTGTAAGGAACCTCCATGTTAGCAGGAGTTTTCAACCAGATAAAATATCAAGTGACTAGTATGCTAAAGTCAGTGTTGGTATTGTAAGAGAGCAGATTCTAATCATAGACCCTATATTCAAGGCCTGTGGCTTGAAGCAATACCAATAGTTTAAGGTGGGCCTTTGGAATTCGGGCACATAAAAATATGAAGGAAGAAGATGGAATAATATAAATGTTTACCTGTCTTTGTAACCTCAAAGAAGCCAATATCTTGCTTGACAAGGGAGCTGAAAAGCTTGAGCTTCATTCTGCAAATGAAGCTCCCAATAGCACACATGAAGAGGCCTCCTCGGCAGCCTGCACTGAAAGAGCTGGAGAAAAAATACAGGACTAGTTAGGGTACAGTCAGCAAGTACACATTTTAACCTTAAGCTACAGAAATACGTAGTACATGCAATGAAGGAGACTAGTAAAATGGTAGGTAAAAGGCTTGGTCGTGTAGTTTTTTACTAACCTTCCAAAAGAAAACAATGTCATGAATAGTATTGCTGATCGGAAATCATCCCAACGATACTCATCTCGCAGGATATCGATTAGCCTTCCTGTGTACAGTGGAATGAACATCTGACCTGGAAACACAAGAACATCTCACCTGAGAAGGAACCTTCACTCAGTGATGCAGTATTATTCCAAAATACAGGATAAACTGACTACTTACAGAGGACAGCTAACGATAAAAAAACAAATGCACCGATCATAAGGAGGTAGTCAGGCTTGTAGAAACGGATCACTCTCATGAAAAGGACTCGAGCTTTCTGTTTCTTGTCTTTTTCGTTGCTTTCCCCGTTTCTGGCAGGCAAAAGTGTCTCCCAAAACAAGCATCCCAATGCAACAGCAAGGCTACCCACCAGCCACGTATCAAACTTTGCCAATGAAAAGTTCCCAAACATAGCTAAGCGGCCCGTTTCATACACTGGACCTATAAAACAATGTGCTAAAATCCATCGCTGCATCACCGGACTCCTCGCGTTCTCACGGGACAGCAGCAATGCCCCGTGCACAAATGCCCATCGCAGTACCGATTCGAACCATTGTCTTACCAGGTTACTACTATCCAGTCTTTTTGCCCGAGATCCAATAAAACCCAGGGCACATATTACGCATAAATCCACACACAATGTTAAAACAAACAGCAGACCCTTTCTCATATTGTAGGCTACCGACAGGCGAAAGTGCTGCACAACTAAAGGCTGTGACGACAAAACTGTGTTTAAGCGCAAGCGACTGAACCTGAAGCACTCGACGCTGACTCTTTAGAGAGCGGTCCTCTGTCACTGATTGTTATCTGCTAACGAAAGCAGCCCCGAACTGATGACAGGTAAAGGTTTACTAGTAATATCTAGGTCCTGCTGAGCTTGTTTCAGTTTCATTTTCACCGCAGCGGGACTTTCCTTCAAAAGAACACCGCCAAACCCCCCCGATTGTCAATTCAAGAATATTAAACGGGTATATATGTTTTATTATATATGTGTGTACATATATTGAAAATATATTGCAACCTCGTTTAAAAAGCATTGCTCGTTAAAAACTCGTTAAAAAGCATTGCTTTTCTGTTTCCAGCCATTGAGTCGCGCCGTCTCAGACCTCTTTATTATGTGTCTACCTAGCAACAGATTAGTCATGTTCAATGCTTATTCGGACCACTAGAAGGCCTAACCATTTGCCTACATGCAGTAGGGTTGTTGAGGGTCATCCAGCACATTGGATTTCAGGATTGACTTGAAACTGCAATACTACTACTACTAATAATAATAATAATAATTATTATTATTATTTATTACAAGATCATTGTGGTTGACCAAGGAACAGAACTTAAGCAAGGTACTCAAGAGAGAATGTTACTATACACTAAAATATTTTTTTTACTGAAAAAAAATCTAGGGTAAGAGAAGCAAGCATGGAACTTAATCTTCTTAACACTTAAGTAAGGGCTAGACTACAGTGGTCAAATTGAATAGTTTTGTCTACAATTGTTTAAAGAGTAATATTAGGCCACTTTGGCACTTACGTTTCCCAGTTCACCCCTAATATTTATAACATTACATAATTCACATTACAAACATTACAAACACAAAAAAGTTTTGAAAAAAGTATTTTCAATTTAAAATGCAATAGGTAGTTTTAATTTTTGTGTGCATTTTAATGTTCAAATAAAAGAGAAAAATAGGCACAATATTTATTTTTATTCAAATATATGAATAGAACAGAATAGAACTTTATTGATCCCCTATTGGGGAAAATGTCATAGGCCTGGTGAAATATAAAGAAGATTTTGTTATAAATGCTGAATGAGGCAGCATAAGCAACAAACATTCAAATTGTTTTTATTTTTTTCAAAGTTTTCATTAGTTGTCCTAATAAAAACATTCATCATCCTGCCAGTGTTGGGAATGTTGCCAACCTGACACTGATTTTTGGATTTTGGCAATTATGTTTGTATTTTATGCTTAAAATTAGGAAAAACTATTGGTACTTCCAGTACAGTTCTTCTGTTTATTGGTCAAAATATGTAGGTAGTTCATTTCCAAGAATACATTGCTCCTCAGCTCCCTCCTGGTCAATAGTAACAAGGTAAGCCACACCTCCACTAGAGCCATCTCTGCCCATAGCCAAGGTCAGTGCTAGAAAGAACCAGACAGACAGAACAAGAAAGAGAGAAATGTAATGAATCTTGTTAACTGTATTTTATTATTTTCCATGCTTTTAATAAGCAATACTTACCATTCACAACAAACTTCTGGCATTCTTTTCTTGTCATGCCTTTTCGGTATTCTGCATCCACAAACCCATATATGTATGAACTGCCTGAGCCACCAACAGCAAAAGGCTGCTTAGACAGCATTCCATCCAATGTCACAAACACCTGCAACATATTAACACACAATAACATGTTAGAAATTACTATGGGTAATATGGTCTAAATTATCAATATATCTACAGGATTCCAATAATTATGCTGCCACTAACCTGTCCACCACCTCTCCTGTCCCAGCCTGCAACAATGAGATGTGCAGACAGTTCCTCCTTGTACTTGTAGGAGATGTTCTTCACTAATGTAGCAGCTGAGCGAACTAGGGGGTCTTCCCCCAGCTCAATACTAATAAGCACATATACACATGCAACATAAGTATGAATACTACAAGTAGATTGAGGCAGTGCAATGTATTATTTTAAATTCATATAAAATGCATGGCACAAGATAGGTAGCCAGTAGTTTTGTGGCAATGGATTAAAATCCTGCAGTGCTCGCAAGGTCCCCCTGCTCAAGAAGGCACATGTGCAGGCCCATCTGAGGTTT
>JBBPDA010000138.1:109550-120986 GCA_037974385.1 Arnoldichthys spilopterus
GTGGAAAAAGTATGAGAGGAGGAGAAGGGTGGTGTGTATGTGTATGTGTGTGTGTGTGTGTGTGTGTGTGTGTGTGTGTGTGTAAAGCGCTATGGAAATAAACTTGCCTTGAATTATCTGTACTGTTTGTGCTATTGAAATAACAAACTTATTCACTCACTTCTACACTACCCTCTATACTGTTGCTGAGTCTTTTCTTGAAAGAGAACTAAAACTGCTCAGCCTCCTTGAAAGGTCCATTATCACCACTAGTATAAGTAATTATAACCTGTAACCACACCTACATACACTGATACATTGGTGTCTTTCATTTTGAAACCACTTTATTTTGTTCCCTTACCTCCAAAAGGGCTAGTCATGATCCAGCCAAAATACCTTCGGCTAGGTGTTGATTTTAAGGAGCAGTTAGTGGGAGTTTATAATTAAGACTGACATTAGAGCTTTTATTTTGACATCTGGCAGAGCCTTTTTTAAATCAGGGATGTGTGTGTGTTTTTTTAACTCAATTAAAAAACTGAGTTGCAGTTTCAAAGGTAAATACACTGGCTGAACATAGTGTGTTAAAGAATTGTTGTAAAGTTACACTAGTGGACCCTAGTGGAAGCATGCATAAATCTATTTCCACCACTCACTGGGTGCTTCCTATGCCTTGGAACATAAGTGTTGAGCTGATGAGCTCCATTAATGCGGTCCAGTTTCTTATATGATTCTGTGTATTGACTGGGGGCATTGCCACACTCATATACTGTATGTCAATAGGAGGAATATAAAAGTGATCGATACCTGTGCACATCTAGTTGGTAGTTTACTATCTCAGAAATGGTCTGAGCATCAGCAGCAGATCCGGACAGTGCACAGTAGATTTTATCATGGAGGACTGAGAGCTTGTTCATAACCCGATTTACCACTGATGCCCTGCAAAAAGATTCAAGTGAATTACCTTTGTGTTGTTTCTGTAATAACCTACAGAACAACATGAACAAAAAGAACATCTCTAAAACAGCAGTTCTTGTGGAGTGTTGCAGGAAGTCTCTACCAAAAGTGGTCCACGGAGGACAAAGTGAACCAGTGGCAGGGTCATGGGCACCCAAACGTTACTATTGCACATAAAGAGCACTAGCCTGTTTGGTTTGATCTCAGAGAAGAGCTAATGTTGCGCAGAAAGTTCATGCTGGCTATGACTGAAAGACATCAGAGCATATAATGCACCACAGTTTTTTTTACAGCATGAGGGTGATTAAGCAACTAGTTTTAAAGTTATGGCTGATGTGAGATCATATGATCAAGGCTGTGTTCTGTGTTTATACACAATGGCCAACACAAAGACGTCTTCTAAGTTATCGTTGTTTTATCTCATCACTGGATTTCTGGAGCCTTAAAGGAACATCTGCTATAGATGTTACACAATGCTCGGATGAATCTTACCCCGCGGACACGCGTGAGTCCGAACCAAGAACAACGCCGTCTTCAAATGATATCGCTATGATTGTAGTCTGAAAAGAAAAAAGCGAAAAAAGCTGAATAAACGTTGAATGAAAAAAGTCTAATTCCAGAAGGGAGGGAAACTCATGGGAGCCATTACCAAAGTTGAGCAGACTGTATTTTAGGAGGTTTGCTGGTTTTAATACCTAATCAAATGGATTCAGCACCCACTTACCCCGGTTTTGATCTCTTCGGATAGCCATTCAGATTGTATAGACGATTCTTCCAGCATTGTAGTCACTGGTGTTTTGTCGACAGCTGGAAATTTGCTCTGGTGTAGCTACAACAACGCAGCACAACCTGCGCGCACGGCAGCTTGGAACTCAATACGAAGCGAAGCTACTAGCCTATAAAGAAAAAGGCATCGAACATATGCCCTCAAACTGAAAATGAAAACAGACTCAGATTAAAAACCTGACCGATAGTGTAAAAAAAGGTTAAACAAATGTCCGGCTATTCTCAAAATGTTCCCTTCTTCCTGTATACTGAAAACGAAAGTAACCCAGACTTTCGTGCCTTGTACTGTCCTCGCGTAGCTGAAGAACCAAAGCGGAATTTATTCTTTGATATAGTGTCTGTCGTACTAAGCGCTGTCGTACTAATACCCATATCGGTTACACAGACTATGCATAAAATACCTTCTACTCTCTTCCTCACCTGTGGCTACGCAGGAAATAGTTTAATATTATTTCAGATCATCCTTAATTATTTGTATGAGCGTTTTTTTTCTGAGACTAGTCTATATGTACATGCTTCAGTTCATGGATATGTTGCCAACGTGCACCGATCAGCACCATAATAAACAAGATTAAGCCAAGTGATGAGGTATCAAATGTAGTGCAAGGCTAATATAGCTTATGTTGGGAATGAACTTATAAGGTAGTACATATGAGTTACACACAAGAGTGCAAAGAGTAGTCACGAGGACCCAAAATTCCTCCCCACCTCGCCCCTGTTGGAAAGAGTTAAGGGGACAAATTATCTTCTGTATCTGTTTATACTGCAGGCTTATGAGAGCAGAATACCACTAAACAAACACCTCTGTTTAATTATAGTGGAGTGTTACAGGAAAGTGTTATAATTGTTAAAATATTATTTTAAATGATCCTTAATTAATTGTTTGTATGAGCATTTTTTCTGTGACTAGGCTATATGAACATACTTTATTTCATGGATATGTTGGCAATAGCATTCAAAAGGGTGGGATCACTGTTTATATTTTTCTGAACTGCATGTTAAATGTATGCAACAAATGTACAATAACATGACTACTTCACACCTCATCTGTGGGGAGCTGTAAAAAGGGAAAAAATGAAAATGTGTCCAGTGTGAATAAGTCATATCATTATGCAAGCCTCATTCCAAATGGAGCAGTCGAAGTTCTGCTGCCCACAACTACAGGACAGACAGGATGTAGGGTGTTCCATTTCTTATTCTAAAGGGTGCTTGTGAGGCAAAAAACATTTTCCTATAAAACAAATAAAAAAAATCAGATGCATAAAAGAGTGGCATTGTCTCTGAAAGAGCCTTTGTACAAAAGTGGCTCAACATGGTTCAATGAGGTAGCTCAAATAAACACAAAAAATTACCATTGAATTGAATGCCTTTAATTGATTAACATGTGAACAGAATTTCAACAGGACACTGGTCACAATATTTCAGAATGTTACACTTTATTGGATATTGGTCCTGAAGTACCACCACCTTTGGTTTCCTTTGCTCCAAACACATGCAGCTAATGAACTAGCAAGCCCTTAACATAGCAGATTAAAACACCTTAACTTTTAGAGCATTGGTACTCCAGGACAAACATTAATATCCAGTTCTAAAGATATTCTATTCATCATGGAACTTGGGCAGTTTGTCACCAGGAATGACCACATGTTCAACTCCATCTTCAGTAATCACCACCAAGTGGACCACACCTCCACTCACATTGTCTCTGCCTATAGCCAGGGCCAAAGCTGGGGAATACAAAGATAAAAGTTAACCAGTCACTCCTAGCTAATTTTCTATATTCTTACAAATTCTATTATCAACAGTTGTCTTAAATTCCACTGTACCGTTTGTAGTAAACTGAAGACACTCCTCTCGGCTCATGTCAGTTTTGAATTTAGCATCTGCATAGCCATAGATATATGTGCTTCCAGAACCACCAATAGTAAAGGGTTGACTAATCAACATTCCTCCCATTGATACTGTGTATACCTGTGTAAACACAACACACAAAAAGAAAACTTAACAGCATGTAAAAGTCTTGGCGTATTTGATTCTATTCATGATGTGTTCCAGGTAATTTCTAATGACAAAATACAGGATACCTACCAGATCAGTTATACAACTTCTCATGCAGTAAACTGGCACAAAATTATTGCCATCACAAACATTAATTGCATTGCATTAATGAGACTTCAGTCTAAGACTGCTCCATGTGCCTACACTGATCAGCCATAATATTATAACCTGCCACAATTGTGTAGGTCCCCTTCATGCTGCCAAAACAGTTCTGACAGTGTTCTGACCCCTTTCTGCTACAGCCAGCATTAACTTTTTTTTTCTACAATAGCTCTTCTGTGACATATACCCCATTCACATGTGCCATTATAATAGGATAACAAGATAACCAATGTTAGTCTCTTCAGCTGTCAGTGGTTTTAATGTTGTGTTCTTTTAGAGCAGTTCTGCTATTTGTGATATTTACAGAAGTGAATGTAATACCTGTGCTCCTCTCTTCCTGTCCCAACCTGCTGTGATGAACCCAGCCTGCAGATCTTCCCTATTGCTATAGCAAATCTCCTTTAGCACAGATGCTGCAGCTTTCACCAATGGTGGAGACTCCATCTGTATACTAGAAAAAAGATGGTATTATCAGTTAAAATAATTAGAAACAACTTTGACAGACTTATAGTAAAAAGCAGCTTTGAGCAAGGCTAGACCATATACTTAAACTGCTAGACTGTTTTCTAACAATTATTTTATGAATCTTATCAATACTATTCTTTTTGCTTTTTTACTTTCAACAAAATGAAGTTAAATTTTGAAACACAAGACATTTGAAGCACGACCAAGACACGAGAAACCTAAACACAGAACACTGGACAAGACTGGAACACATGGCACGATACAATGGCTCCTCCAGCATCGCACTGGACCCGGAGATTGGACTGGGGCTCCCTAGTACCACCTGCAGTGACATGGCTGTGGAACTCTCGCCAGCGCCTCTTTTTCCTGAGGAGGCTGAGAAAGGTCGGCATGAATTCCAGCATCATGACTAACTTCTACAGGTGCACTATCAAGAGCTTGATGACAGGCTGCATAAGAGTCTGGTCTGAGAACAGCACTGCCCACAGCTGGAAAACACTGCAGAGAGTGGTGGAGACAGCAGAACACATCACCAGTAACAGTCTCCCTGCCATTCAGGACAGCATCCTAAAAGACCACAGCCACCCAGCACGCAGTCTGTTCTCCCTGTTACCATCTGGCAGACGCTACAGGAGCATGACTGCTCGCACCACACTAAAGGACAGTTTTTATCACTGGGCCATCAGGCTCCTGAACTCATAATCTGCCACCTCACACTGTCACACTGTCAATTCTCTTGCCTCCATCCAATGTGCAAGATTGCTGTTCACACTGGTCACTTTTTCACTTTTCACTTTTGCACATCGCACTTTACACAATGTGCCCTTTCCACATTTCCTTTATATATTTGTAAATATTCTTCTTATATATCTTTTTTATTTCTTAATTTTATTTCTACTTTTATTTTATATCCATTCTTATTTATCATGTTCTCCTGCTGAGTTTCTTCTTGTCCAAAACATTTTATTGTGTTGCCACCTGCAGTGGTGCGGCAGAGGAGCTCCATGAAGCTACCCGCCTTGGCTCGGTGGTGAAGCTTTCAGGCGCCACCTGCAGTGGTGCGGTGGAGAAGCTCCCTGAAGGTATCCGCTTTGGCTCGGCGGTGAAGCTTCCAGTTGCCACCTGCAGTGGAGCGGTGGAGGAGCTTTCAGTCACCACCTGCAGTGGCGTGGCGCTGGAGCTGGGACCCGGCTTGGAGCCGACCCAGAGCCCCTCACTCCCCCCCAAGAATTTTCCCCCCTTGGGAGGGGTAGCTCCGCGACGCTGATGAGGGTATGCAGCAGTGAGATCAGGCAGGACTTCAATGAGTTTATTTGCGCGAAATGAAGACAACAGTCAGGACTCACAGAGACAACAGCGTAAGTATAACATAAGGCCGACAACGGCAGGAGTAACACGTGAGGCATTTAAAGGAACACAGAATGACACACAGGTGACACGGAAGATGAGGGCGCACAAGACTCAGCTATGGGGCGGGGCTAAGACAAGGAGACAACCGAAGCACATGGCAAGACACAGCAAACGCACATGGCATGTCAACATGAACACATAGACAAGGGGACACGTGACACCAACGTACACACTGTTACAACTTGCAGTAGTTCTTAGAAAGATATCTTTCTATCTATTTTTCTAGCTATCCTTACTATAGAGGTTAACCATTGACATCACTCTCCATGCCCTTCAGTTGGATTAAGCAGAAAAACCTGATGCTACATGACTGCCTTTGTAGGGTAACTAGCAAAAATTGTGAGCAAAACAAAATGTCTGATGGATTATCTGCTTAAATTTAAGGCAGATGGACTTAACAGTGATTCTTACAACTTACCATGGACGTTGACATGTGCACAGGAATCATGTTTCCTGACGTACTATATGTACCTGATTTCTATGCAGGTTGAATATGCAAAGGAAACCCTGAATACCTAAATATGCCTTGATGCAGTGACAAAGATATTAATGGATATGTTGATAGATTTGTACAAATAGTTATTTCATCTTTAATTTGAGATTAAAGGGGTGGGATATATTAGGTAGCAAGTTAACAGTCAGTTATTGAAGATGATGCAAGTGCAATGATCAGTCCCACTTTGACAAGGACCTTTTTGTGATGGCTAGTCTATGGTCTTGTGCAGTGTGCCAGGATTCCAGTAGTTAGTATCTACCAAAAGTGATCCAAAGAAGGACAACAGGTGAATAAGCAAAAGGGTCATGGACACCGAAGGCTCACTGATGCATGTGGGGCTCATCTGGTTCAATCCCAAGGAAAGGCTACTGTGGTTTAAAAAAGTGAATGCTAACTCTGATAAAAAGATTTCAGAACACACAGAGCACCACAGATAGAGCTGTTTTGGCAGCATTAGGGGGACTTACTATACTATACTATACTCTACTATACTATATTAGTCAAGTGGTGCTAATGTAATGGTTGATCAATGTATATAAGAACTTGGAGAGGCATGTTTGCATCCAGCAAAGTTGATGTTGTGGTAAGCAGTTATGTATTGAGTGAGATTATTATAATATACCTTGATCCCTGTAAAAGGGTAGCTTAGTTTTCTTGCTAAATAAATTTATTTAGTGAGTTGCACAACAGCTCCCTTCTCTTTTAGATGTGTTTTTGTGCATTTTTGCAGCATTTGAGCTGAATACTAACACTGCCACTGTGACCTCTGCCTATTGTGACATCGCTTACATAGTCTCTATTGATTCTTACAATTTCTTAATAAGTTAAACATATGATTTTTTACAACCAGTTATTTTTCATATAATTATTTTAAAAGTTAACATTTCAAAGCTGTCAAGAAATCACAGTACATCCTACTGTCATGTCATTTCATACTGTCTACTCTTAGTCATGACAATACTCACTGTATTGCAAAGCACTTGTGAACCCCCAATATATGTACTATATGTACAGCAGCTCAGGGCATGTGTAATTTGCTCCTTGCCAATATAATTTAAATCATCTCAAGTTTTATGAATGAGATTTATTAATGAAATTAAATAAACATATTAATGAAAGAATGTGTTCTTATTATTCTTTAGACACTATAGACACTAGAGACACTATACTACTCAAGTGAAATGAAAATTTGTCATTGTGAACACACTCAAGCACCACAACTAAATGTGACCTCTGCATTTAACCTATCACACATGCATGTAGAGCAGCGGGCAGCTATCAACATCACACAGGGAGCAGTGTAGCAGGACGGTGCCTTGGTCAAGAGTATCTCAGTAGTGCCCAGGCCAGGAATTGAATCTGCAACCTTCAGGTGCCAAGGGCAATGTCCTAACCGCTAGGCCACTACTGCCCATGTGACTTCTGCATATAACCCATCCATGTAGGAGCAGTGGGCAGCCAATGTGAGCAGCACCCGGGGACCAGTGCTTGGGGATAGTACCTTGCTCGTGAGTACTTCAGTGGTACTTGTTGCATGTACAGCATGTTTGCTAAAGTGCAGTGACATTTAATTGTTGCTTTCAAAATTAAAAGAATTATATTCACAATTTTGTGCCTTACTATAGGAAAGCATGTTCCAGCAAGCATTAAACAAGTCAAACAACATGGTAAAAACCAGAGCAAGGCTTGGCACAAATCTTTGAGTACTTTACTTTGTTCAGCTTTAATGACTTGGAATGATAGAAACTTATATCTGTAACTGATTACCAATTGCCAGAGGGACTATAAGATTCTTTAGGACTACAAATTTCTGGTTCCAAAGGTTCTGAAGTTTCCCTGTTTTGACCAGCTTCTGCTTCTGGTTTTCATGGCTGCTGGACCAGACAACATTTATGGCCAGGTGCTCAGAGAATGCACAAACCAACATGTTCTGGCATAAATTTTCAACTCATCTCTGAGCTCATATGCCTCAACCACCAGAATCATCTCAGTCCCCAAGATATTAATCGTGTCCTGTCTCAACGACTACCAGACCATAGCACTCACTCCTTAAGTACTTAGAATAGCTAGTACTGAGGCAAATAAAATCCCATCTCCCAGAACGACTAGAACCAATTCAGTTTGCATATCGGTCCAAATGACCTACAGAGTATGCCATCTCAACTGCCCTCCACTTTACCTTTTCTCATATGGACAGAAAGGACAGTTATGTCAGAATGCTGTTTATAGCTTTCAGCCCAGCAACAAAATTACTCCACAGAGACTGGAAGAGACTCCCTAACCCTAACCCTAACCTTAAACCAGTTTGCCAGTATAAGTAATACACCCAAAAGGTTGTGTGCTCAGCCAAACTATGTAAACCTCCAAGTACAGCTCAAACCACATCATCAAGTTTGCTGATGACACAACCCCTTCCAGGGCACTGTTAATAGCTGTGCATGTGTGATTTTAAATGCAGAGGTCACATTTCGTTGTGGTGCTTAAGTGTGTTCACAATGACAAATAGCAACTTTCACTTTCAAAATAACAATCTCTGGATGCTGAAAGACAAAGGAGATGGTTGTTGACTTCTAAAGGAACCCTGCCACCCCAAATCCTCTCCACATCAGTGGTTCTGCAGTCAGCAGTGTGAAATTCCTGGCAGTTGACCCAATATCATTCATTTCAAGCGACGCACCACCATTTACCAACGCAGTTCTAGGCCAGCAGTTTCAGGATGACAGTTTATGGGCAGGAACAAACCAGAGTTGATAATGGCAGCGGAATGCACCAATATCATTAGTTTTATTCTGCAGCTTTTAAAATATTGTAAAGTTATGGTTTTGACATGTTAAATGTACATGTAAGAACGTCTGATAAGTTGGTCACCAAGGTGTTTGGTCCTGTTTGCCAGCTAAGGTGGGTGCATTTAAAGTGTAGTGAAAGGGACTATTTGTCATTTGTACCTTGCTCAAGGGTACCTCAGTAGTACCTGGGCCGGGACTTGACCCTATGGCCTTCAGGTCCCAAGGACAATGTCCTAACCACCAGGCCACCAATGCGAGTGCAAGTGTGTATACATATGTAAACATACATACATAAAAGTTGTTTTGAATTTCAGCTATATTTAATTCATGTATATATGTTTATTTATGACTGGTTGTGCAAGCAATTGTTTCTCCCTCTGCACCACATGCCACACTATCTGGAGGTTGACCAAAGGAGAGGTTCCCCCAACACTGAGGCCAAAGAGCCATTTTTGTAATATGGGGAAGACATGGAGATATATATATATATATTTATTTATTTAACAACAGAATATCAGGACAGAAAGCAATTAAGAATTAATTGCATGTTTAAGAACACTGCTTAATTTCATTTGTGCAACTTATTTTTCAGATTTTAACATTTAATATATTGACTGTACATGTTTTCATTAAAACATAAACTTTCATGGTTACCTTATATTGAGTCTGCCTGTAACGATCATGCCCCTTGTGTTTCTCCTCGTGTCTATGATTTGTTTTGGTTTCAGCCACGTGTCATTGTCCTCGTATTCTTGTTAGCCCCGCCTCCCAGCTGCGTCTGGTCTCATGTTCAGGTGTTTCCCATTTCATGTCATTATTTAAGCTCTTGTGTTGTGCTCACGTTTGCATGTCACCCAGGTCATGTATGTAAGTCACCCCATGTCGTGTAGTCCATGTCATGCCTTGTATAGTCTTCGTGTTTGTTCTAGCCCCGTTTATGGTTCCTCATGATTTGTTTTCTCAGTTCGTGTTTTGTAGTGTTTGTCGTTTTGTTTATTAAAACCCCTTTTTATTTAAAAACCTCGTTGCACTTGCTTCCGCTTCAAACAACCCAAGCTCGTGACACTGCCTCTTCTTTTGAAACACTGGTCTTAGTGTAGATGTTACTTTTTTAAAATTAATGTATTTTTAATAATTTATTTTAATATTTTAATAATCTAATAAATAAAGCATTGATTTGTAAATTGTTTATCTTAGAACTAATTGATAACAGTTTATACTATATATATATATATATAACAGTTTTTTTTATTCATCAACTTCATTTATTGTATAAATATTTACTTTTTAATGTGACGCCTATCGTGTAAAAGTTGTGACAGAGCTGAGCCACTTGCATTTAAATAATTAAAAAAGCAAAATAGTTGTGAAAGGGTTTCCCTTTTTTTTGCTTAATAGAGGACTTTTTTTGTAAGTAATTTTTAAATTCCAACTTTTATGTATAAATGTACATGTACACACACATGTACAACATTTTACAAACTGAAAAATAAAACTAATGATACCTGTGCATTTCCCTGTCATCGTCACTTCTAATTTATCCCTGTGCAAAACTTCCATTCTGAAACTGTTGGCTTAGGACTGCTGGCCTAGAACTGCAGTGACATATGGTGGTACGGCACTGCAAATGGATATTCCTCAGATGACCTCACATGGACACTCGACACCATCTCCATTACCAAAGCCCAGCAGCGGCACTTTCTGAGGAGGCTGAAAAAGGCCAGTCTCATCCCTCCCATTCTTACCACCTTCTACTGGAAGACAATTGAAAGCATCATCAGCTCACATTGTCTGGTATGACAACTGCAACAAAACTGATCAGAAGTAATTCTAGCAGATTATAAGTAAGAAACTGAACAAGAAACACTGTATCTGTCATGCAACCAGCACTGTTGCAGACCTCTCCTAACCCTCCCAGGGACTGTAAACTCGTCTCCTGGCTGGCAAAAGGTTTCAGAGCATCCAAACCATCACTGTTAGACACTGTGATAGCTTCTTACCCTGGCAGTAAGGCTCTTTAACTCCTTGAGGCCCCGTCCTTGCATCAAGAAACTGATCACAGACTATCCCAATCAGACCTGTCTTACCTTCTAGTAAGTATACAGGTCCTTTTCAAAAAATTAGCATATTGTGATAAAGTTCATTATTTTCTCTAATGTACTGATAAACATTAGACTTTCATATATTTTAGATCCATTACACACAACTGAAGTACTTCAAGCCTTTTAGTGTTTTTAATATTGATGATTTTGGCATACAGCTCATGAAAACTCTGTTCCGCACCCACCTCAGCACATAAACCTCACACACGAACTACTGCTTTCAGACAACCCACCGGAAGTCATCCAGGAAACAGTCTCCAGTTTTATTTCACTCTGCACTTGAATATTGTTGTACTGC
>JBBPDA010000138.1:128632-161716 GCA_037974385.1 Arnoldichthys spilopterus
TGACCATTGTGAGTTTTTCTTTCATTGACTGAAGGGTACCAACAATTTTGTCCACGTGTGTATATATATATATAAAAGCCATGTGTGACACAAACATCTGCATTCAAATATCACCTAACAAATCAGTAATGGGTCTGTAAACTCTGACCTAGTCTAAGTCTCAGTAGTAAATTGTGCAGTGGCATACTTATTTTTGATTCAAAGCTTGTTCAAAATTTTGTGAGAATGTCGACTTCGAATATCGTGAAGCCAGTATCTAGAATCATATTTAGAAACTGTGGGTGAGCAGAACTGTTGATTTAGCCTACCTGTTACATGCCATCAGTGTATTAACATGTAACTGTCATACAGCAGTCAGACAAATAGTGAGGACTTGGCTTTCCGCGGAAAGTTTGCAAATTTCTTATCAGAAACGCGAATACCGCAACTGAAAAATCCAATAAAGGAACACCGGCATTTTTATGTTGATTGATGCTATAAATTTCTGTGAGCTGAGGAAAAAGCTGAAGGGGAATGCATTGTTTGGGAAATGCACACCTGGTTGTTTTTTTTTTTTTTTTTTTTTTTTTTTTTTCCAAAATTCATAGTCATGAAAATATGCATTCTTGCAATGGCTGGTAAACGAATAAAGTAAATAAACAAAACTACCAGCAGAAATATTTTACAACCAGCCATAGAACACACAACACAAATGTTTATTAGAAGTGTTGGATGGAGTGGTGATAAAGCATGGCACCACTGGTCTCTGGATCAGTGGAAATGTGTTCTGTGGAGTAATGAATCACACTTCTCTGTCTGGCAGTCTGATGAAGGAGTCAGGGTTTGCTAAATCCTGGAAGAACATTGCCGGTTGTGCAAGCTGTAAAGTTTGGTGTAGGAGTGATCATGTCACGTAAGGGTCAATCAAAGAATAGTGAAACATGCGCAGTCAGCATGTGCTGTGCTGTGCTGTGATGTTTTGTAGTAAAATGTGAAATAGGCCTTTTTGTCAACATAAATTGTTATTCAAGAGAAAAATAGACTTAAAAATATGCCATGTAAAAATTCAATAAGATTGGTTTTTGGTATGTAATACCACAGAAACGGTATGTGGGGATAACCGTAAAATACTATCCTGCTTCCAAAAAAGTTTGGATGCTAAGGGTGTTTACCATTGCATTACTGTCTCTCTCTCCTCATTCATCTGGATGAAAAGAAATTCAACATAGAATTTCAAATTTTGATTTGTCAGGCCACAGGATAGTTTTCCCTCTTTGCCACAGTCCATCTTAAATGAGTTCAGGCCCAGTGAAGGTGGCAACATGTGTGGATACAGTGACAAACTTTGTTTACAAAAGTGTCTTTTGGAAGTGTTCCAAAGCCCCTGCATGATTTCTACACATTTTGCATGCATGATTTTGGGTCTTTAGCAGTGCTGCCTGAGTACACAAATGTCACAATCCTCCCATTTTGTTTGCAATTTTACTTTGAAGAATATTATTCCTAAGCTGTTATGCTATTTGCCTGCACATAGAGGTGAATCCCTCTTCTGAGACTCTGTATTACATGACTTTTTGTTCCAACTTTTTAAAAAATGTTTGGCTGGTATCAAATTCCAAATTACTATATATTTTTCATGAAACAAATTGTTCAGTTATAACATTTTATATATAGCTTTTTAAATTAAATTTGGTTTACTATATTTGCATTCTGTTTTTTACATTTTACAAAAGCCTGCCAGCTGTTTAGGAAATGCAGGATAAGGACCCTTTAAACTCTCTTTGCAATTTAAGCCAACCATCACTGAAAGGGTCATAGACTGAACAATGTTGGGTAAAACCATTCTCTTGGCCAAATTAAGTGGTTCAAGAGAAGAAAAAGTGCTTTTAAGCACAGCAGCAGTATGCCTGCCATTGTTATACCAGTATTGGCTATAGATATGAGGGGCTCCAACTGTTGGTGAAAGGTAGCATGAAAGCCCAAAGGCAGACAGAAACACGTCACAGACAAGTGCTTCACTAATATACCAACAAACTTACTGCATTGACTGCTGTTCTTTACCATTTTGTTAACCAAGTACGAAAGATGCAGGGTATTAGCACTTATTTAACCCCCAGGGGAACCATTAACCATGACTCAAGAATTCTGCTTTATGGTACAGCTGAGATCCTGATCCAAGTTTATACCTGGGACCGAGTTACTGCCATATGTTACTGATGGTTAACTGAATGGTTGTTATTAATTACTGTTTGATGTATTGAATCCTCACCATCTCTCATTGCTCTTTGTATGTCTGATCCTCACCTAGTTTGTGGCACACTGCAAAGTGCACACCCAGGACCATCCAGAGGTTGTGACATTCCTGCAGATGAAGTATTCAAAGTCCTCTCCGGACTTCCTAATGTCAGTGGAGTTCCGGAATGCTCTGGGTCGCTGCCTGACACGAGCCCAGACCAACACCGCCAAAACTTTTGTTTACATCAATGAACTCTGCACCCTTCTCAAGCAGCACTCAGCCAAGAGGAGGGCCCTTATCCAACCTCCCAATCCCAAAAGGAAGTGTAAAGACAAAGAAGAAAAAGAGAAAATAGAGGAAAATGACCCATCTACATCAAGTCAGCCAGGGGAAGAGGAAAGGAAAACTAAAAGAGCTTCAAAGAGACAGGTACAAAAAGACTTATTTCTAATCTGTTTATAAAATTGTTTTATCTGAAATTATGCATGTTTGTGGGCAAAATGTGTTCAATCCATAAGTTTCCACACTGTGACACTTGGTAGAACAGCTTAACCTTACTTTTTCCCTGACAGTTTAATCTATGGAAATTGATGTTCATTAGATAAACAGGCTGGGACTAATGTTAGTAATGTTCCTAATTAATTAAATGTATTTTATATAACTGAAATTCTACCGAAAGTTGTATGGCTATGTGATTTTAGTTTCCTTGCAGCTTACTTGGTTTTATTGCAATAAATATCTTAATTCTTCAGAGCATCCAGCAGATGATGTGGGAAAAGCACAGAAAAGCTTAACCTGAAAATGTTATAGAAGAAGTTGGGTATAGGCCATGTGTAAATAAAGGGTTGGAAGTGAAGCAATAGAAAATGGGAAAATTGTGAATCTGAATAGGTCAGCTTGAGCAATCACCCTAGTGAAGACTTGTCAAATCACCAACTCTGTTCACCTAAATCAGAACCTGTAGTCATTGTTAAAGAAAAGTATTCAATCATTTCATATCTATAACTCTGATTAAAGATGTTTTTCAGATATTTGAAATGATTTAAAATTGTTCATAGTAATATGAGTTGATTTAATTTCTGTACAAGTGATGTGTGTATATTTTTTACTTTACATGAGTCTTGCTATATTTCCCGCTCTCAGATTGCATATCTGGAGAACTTGCTGAAAGTTTATAATGATGAGATCAAACGGCTGCAGGAGAGGGAACTGAATCTGTTGGAACTGGAGAAGGAGGACTCCAGTTATATCCAGGAACACAAGCTCAAACGGAAAGTTAGTATTCCTATCAATCTAAATTAATTTAGTAATGCACTTAAATTGCTTGTTAGACCTACTGTGTAAAAGTGTATGGAAAAAGTAATAGCAGTAGCATCCTTCTCTGGCAATTGTTTACAATGAAAACATAGTAAGGAAAAGTAAGGAGGATCACAAGGAACTGATTATTTTTAAAAAAGGTGGTTAATGTAATCCATATTCTCACAATTCATTTTTTCTAGATGATGAAGATCTATGACAAACTCTGTGAGCTAAAAGGGTGCACCACATTAACTGGCAGAGTAATAGAGCAGAGGATCACCTACAATAGCACACGCTATCCGGAAATCAACAAAAAGGTATTACTTCCTCTGCTCAAACTCATGTTAAAATTAAAGAAAAAAAATGCCCTTGAATTCCACTGGGCACATGTCTTGAATTTTTGCCTCATCCTCCACTTGGCTTCATGCATTACCAGGTAAATTTTAGAAAAGGAGTGTTTTGTCGGCATGATGGTAGAAACATAAAACAGACAAAATGCTCCACTTCTGAAATACTCCCAGCATGATGTCTAGCCATATGGGGCATTGCATGAGCAGGAAACCATCCAGAGTGTTTGAGAAAGTAGAATGTGTAAAGAACAATCCCAAGGAGGTAACATGCTCACAAAGATTTGCCTGCCGTTTGTTGACCTCAGACATCGTTCACATGTTCAGAATCATTACAGCTTTTGCCAGTACCATTGTTGCTTTGGGTGAGTGCTTGCAATCTTTTATATTTTAAAGGCTCATTATAAGGATTTTAAAGATGGTTTTGTTTTACAGTTTGTAACCCTCCAAATGTAGCATTATGTTGGGTATGGCCTCAATAGCCATGCAATAAGTATGTGTGCTGTGTGCATGTGATTGAAGAATGCACAATGCAGGGTAGGAATTTAACTGCATTTGCATTACATGTGATTGTTTTAATCAAGATTATTCCGCAAGATTTTATTTCAACTACAATTAAGTTCCCTGTAATAGGCTAACCTGCATAATTCCCATTTACCATTAATTTCAGTGGAAAGTTTTCAGCTTTCTGGTTACTCTAGCTACACTCTACAACCTGAAATTGGTAACTGTATTTGAGAATTTTTTTTTGGGTTCCCTTCATTTTTACCTTTGTATATATCACTTTTGTTCCTCTTCTCTCTTTCTTACCTGTCATTTCTTTTTCTTCCACCCATTGCTCAGATTGAGCGATTCATAAACAAGCCAGAGACCAAGCAGAATCCTCCAGACTACACTGATATCCTACAGGTGGTGAAGCGTACCAACGAGCGCTACAATCTGTTGCTCAGCCGTAAGCAACAAATGCAGATTGCCCAGGACGCATTCCGTGAGACTGGGAACAGGTTGCAGGAGAGGCGACACCTGGACATGGTCTACAACTTCGGCTCTCACCTAACCGACATCTTCAAGCCCAGTAATTTACCTTGGCCGTTAGTAACTTACAAGTTGGAGTATACATAGGAATTCGCACCTATAAAAAAGGGGTTATCACCAGTGTCTGTTCAGATTAAATTCTTAGGATGTGACAGAAATCCACTCTGTATCCCAATCAGCCATTTATTTACGTAATAGACTGCCTATGCATATATATATATATATATATATAGCATATGTGGTGCTCCACATGAATTGTGGCTGTCTCCTCTCACAGTGTCCTGTCTTATGTTTTTATTCTCTAGCCTCTGACCCTGCCCTCTCTGACCATGTGTTGGCTCAGAAACTGCGCTCCAACAGAGAAGTAGCCCTTAATAGTTTGGAGGAGGTCATCAGCAAATACGCCTATAAACAGGATGACACAGAAGAAGAGGAAAGACAGAAACGTCAGGAGAAAGAGAGACAGAAGAAAGATGTGAGCTGCTAGAGTTTTTTTTTTTTTTTTTGGACTAATTTTGGTTTGGCAGCTAAATATAAATCTTTTGTTACTGAGTGGCAAACATCAGCTCTTGCACTTATTTTAAGTTGTCTTATTACAACCGTTAGTGTTACTAAACTACCTTTGCATACCTCAAAACATGGCCAGCAGAGTGTTGCAAAAGCACAAGAGAATGAAAAGGAAGATGAGCAAGATGATGTTCAAGTAGAAGAGGAAGAGCCCGAAGAGGAGGAAGATGATGAGGATTCTTCTGACCCTGATATTGAAGAGGAGATCCTAGCCAGTGAGGCACAAGTGGGACCAGGTAGTAAATAAATGTAAATTTTCAAAGTGAACTTTGTCATTTCAGCCATATACAAGTATATGAAGAGACGAAACAGCAAAGCTCAGGGTCCACAGTTCACATGTACACACAGTGCAAAATACAAAAAGACAACAGTATAGGAGGGTTATTGGGGGGGGGGGGATGGGGGGTTATGCAGTGTGTAGTGTCCTTGGAGGCAGCATGGTGTTGAGGAACCTGACCGTCTGAGAGTAAAAACGGTCATGCAGCCTGGCAGATCTGGCTTCGATGCTGCAGTACCTTAGTTTGGATGGCAGGAGTGAAGAGTCTGTGTGAGGGGTGGGAGTGGACCTGGACAATGCTGCAGGCCTTGCGGACACTGCGTTTGCAGTAAGTCTCTTTCAGTGAGAGGAGAGGCACCCCAATCTCTGCTGTCTTCACCACCCTCTGCAGGCACATGTGGTCAGACTTGTTGCAGTTGCCGAACCAGATGGTGATGCAGCTGGTCAAAACACTCTTGATGGTGCCTCTGTAGAACGTAGTGAGGATGGGAGGGGGAAGTTAATTCTCTGCTGTGCTTTCTTGGTTTAGGTGGTGGTACTTGGTACTCTTTACCAGTTGGGGAGGAAGGGTAGAAACTTTTGTTGTTTGCTCAAGGAGGATTTTTTTTCCCTCTCTCTCCCAATAGTAATTCGTTTTAAACCGATTTAACCTGCCACTTGTACTAATGTCTTGCTATCATTTGTCTGATGGCTGTTTTTCCATACTTTAGATCATTATTAGCGAATTAAGTACTCTGCTAATCGTACTAAACATTTTCTGAACATCTCTTGTACTGTTGAGTAAGAGATGTACAGCTTTCAAAATAAGTAATTTTAAGTAATTTATTAGAAACTCCTAAAACTCAACTATCATGGTACAGTGCTATGAGTACAAGGTTTCTGATTGATACATTACTGTGGGATGAAAATATGCATTTGTATGATTGCTTAGATGATTTACAAATTCTAAAATATACTGAACTGTATGATCTGACACATTCTTTGATATTGAAAGGCTTATATGGAATCTTCTCCTTGCAGGAAAAATGCTTGCAGTTCTTAATAGTACTTTTTTATTAAGCTGATCAGTCTAAAAATACCTCCAACCTTACATTGTCCTTAAAAAGCACATCCTATATTATTTTTGTAAATTATTTGTGGTGAATTTCAGATGATGACGAAGACAACGAGGAGCAGTTGAACAACTGTCATGATGAACAACTTAGCAATGATGGGTCACCACCATCAGTCAGAATGTCTAGCCAGGATGAAGAAGACGTGGAGTGTGGCGATGATGTCTTACAGCCTGTCAATGAGAAATGTGGGAGTACTGAAACTGAAAAATCATTTGACTGCAAGCATGCTACTGAAAGTCCATCTTCTTCAGAAAGCCCCAGCCAATCAGGCGTGGAGAAACCACCAGCTTATGAGGACAAATCTGCATCCCACAATCATCTGGCACCTGTGTCTGAAAGCATCAGTGATGCCGAGATTTTGTCAACCAATGAGAACTCAGTGCCCACTACCATGTCAGCCAATTGTAGTCCTTTGCCACCCAGCCCTGAGATAACTGACACAACTTGTAACAGCAAGAAGAGAAAACGTGAATCAAAGACAAAACATACGACAGTACAAAATGGCAACATCAGACGGAACAGTGTAAGGTAAAGTTGATTGATTTAAAATTACTTTTTAAATATGCTTATTAGAGAAAACTTAAGATCATGTATTTTACAAATGGTGAGCAGTGAGTGGAGGCAAGTAAGCAAATCTCCCAAATTTTTAACACTCGGTTTTCTCACTCTGTTAATTTCATCCAACTTGCTTAGTTCTTTTGATAAATTCACTAATGGTGGATGTTCTCGTTCTGTTTAGCGACTGTGATATTCCACTGGATATGGGAGTAACCTGTAGTCCTGTGCGAGCAGATTCCACAAGGGCTGATACACCAACTCAGGACATGGTCAGCAGCTCTCACTCCACACCTCCCCCTAAACGGAACAAGGCAAGTGTACATATGCATCGAACAAACTAGAGAATAAGCTGCAGTTAGTTTGCTCACACTGAAACAGTAAATATGTAATAAATGATATTAAGGTGACCTTAAGGATGTTGTCATTAAAATGTCTCACTTGGGGGTCTTTTTACTGTCCATTAGCACTTAGTATGAGTTTTTAAGGCAGTTATTCCTGGCTGCTTATTTATTTATTTATTTAAATTTTTGTTTTGGGAATTATCCTGTGACTTGAGCCATCGGGCTCTTGGTGAACTATTATCAATAAACAGTTTCAGTCCAGTGGCAGTACAGATGACCATGAGCATTTCTTTACTCCAAAGTGTTCGTGGCACTTGCATTATTTTATTTCAGTTTTATAAATCATACATTTATCAGAAACCCTCCTAAAATGGCTGAAATGCTGATTAGCCTGACACGTTTTGCTGATATTGCTTTAATGACTGTCATGAATGCCCAGCAGTTGTGCTGAATTACAGATTTGTTCAGGACAAAACATTGTGTTTTTTCATTGCATGTATTTTATGCTCAGTATCTGCATGTCTGCCATGTTTGTGTATGATTTACTTCTAGACCAATTGTCGAATGTAAAACAGTATAAATAAAGCTCTGAGTGTGAAGATAATTGCGTATCGACTGTAATGTTGAATCTCCATTAACTTTAATTAATACTTCTAGAGTTATAACAGGTTAGAATGTTCACTGTTTAACATTTAAGATCACACAAATGAAGGTGGCACTATGTCACATTATAAAGTTGTCTTTGGCATACACATACAAATTGCAAAAATGTTCTTATAAATTCATATAGTCACTACAATCACATAGACAGTCTGATATCATGACAGTCCTACTGAGAACTGTTCTTGTAGTGATGTCACAATTTCTGCTAAACATGTCCCATGAGGGCATTGACATTTTAAAGGAAATTGAAGTGTGCAGAAATAATAATAATTTAAAAAACAATGTAGTCTTTGAAATGTGAAAAGTCATTTAGAACGGTTTGGTATAAAATTGTGTACAGTATAGAAACCTGCCATTTCAGATTTGGTCATAGGAAAGAGGTTTTTAAGTGCATTTCAGTTTTACTACTTGAGTTTTTATGTGTAACGTTATTGATGGTAAACTAGTGGTAGATCTGAAAAAAAAAATGTATTTTGCCTTCTCACTCCGTATATATACACCACCATGAATGGCTTTTAAAAATACATTTCAGGTCAAAACCTGCAGATGGCAGTGAATTATTACAGATTTCATGTGATATGTATCATGGTGTAGCTTTTAGAGGCATTAAACTCTAGACTTCTGGTCCCTAAAGTCACCACTGTGAACAGTTCTGAATGATGGATTTCTCTAGAACCGAGCATTTCAAATCAAGTCACCAAAGTAATGTCTATGTATGTCTTAGCCATGCAGTTAAGATATTTTACAAATAGAAAACTATGGCATAACCATTGAATATGAGCAGGCACTTGAGGTGAGGCACAAACAGTAATTTACAAAGTCAGTAAAACAATGATTAATATATTTATTAATATATATTTAATCCACAGGTGGATGTTGCGACACAGTGCGACCCAGAAGAGGTGATTGTTCTCTCTGATTCCGACTGACCTGTTCCCACTGCTGCGTTACAGGGCAGCGAGCGTTCATCTACATACCTCTTCCTTGTTCTGGCTGTGCTGGTGCCTACCAGTGTGAACTGCTTTTGGAGCAAAGAAGCAAAGCTTAATTGCGAAGCACTTTTGCATTGAGCCACCACTTTACCATACCAGTATCTTTTAATACTGTAAGACATTGCACTGCCCAGGTGGAACAGCAGCATAAAATCAGGGTCTTCTAAGTGTTTTTTAATGTTTTAATTGTAAAAGACTATTTGGATATTCTTTATTGGAAACCTTGTGCATCCAGGTGAAATTTTAACTTCAGAACCTATGTAATTGGAAAAATTTGAGGCAAGGCCTATTTTTGGTGGGTTCCTTTACAAACTCAATAAAAGGGTATTTTTTGTGTAAACCGTTTGAATTGTCCATTACTAAATTGTAAATCGGACACAGAAGTAATGCTAAAATCAAGCAAATGCAATTATACTTTAATTTACATGGTCATGTTACAAACTCCATTACTGATGGGAGAAAGTTCATTATAGAAAACCGGTTCTTTTTTTGTAAGGCAATGCCTTTTTTGATGTGTCTAAATCAGCTGGTGAAGATGATCACAAATCACAAATAGGGAGGCCTGTTCTGTCTTACAAAAATATCTTTATTGTAAACCATAGAGAGAAATTTCTGTGCAAAAGTCAGATACCACTTTTTTGTTTATTTAATTTCCAATCAAAGCAACCATTAAGTAAAGCTTATTAAAGGAGAAACATTTAATTTGATTTTAATTGGCACTCTACTGTAAGTACACTCAATTTTTAAACCATCCAGTTGCAGTTGTGTCCTCAGATCAAAAGCTGTTATCTAAGGTGTCACCCTGAGAGCCACGAAGATTTAGAGGCAACTATCCCAAAACTGTAGAGGTCTTGCACATTTCTATCATGTGTATTTAAAATGGCTAAAGAAAAGTACTATTACCATTTACCTGTTAAAGAAAACACCACGAACAAACATATTAGATGTAATCTTCTTCTGTGGTAAAAGTAAGTACACCCTTAACCTCAGATGGTAGTATTGCCCTGCATAGCATAATTGCCCACAAGTCTAACATTGGCTTGTTGAAATGTTTGACGATTTTCTTTGTAAAATTTCTTTATGTGCAAGGTGTTGGGGGTTTTCATGTATATACTTCTCTTTTAAATGCCCCCTCAATACAGGCTGTTCCATAACCCTCCATGAGTCTTTACTTGGTCACAATTCTGAAAATGTCTGATAATTGGATTTTGAATACTTTTATACAGAAATTAGATGCTTGTTGACACTTTTGTTTCAAATAGTAGTGAATTTAAAACAGCCAATTGGTGAGGAAAATGAAACGTCAGCTGGAAGGTGGGAGAGGAAGTCGAGATTTGTGAAGGTAGACCATCTGGAGGGAAGATGGAAGTCCGCAATAAGGCGAGGAAAAACAGGGTTCCGCAGATCCTTATAGTTTTCTTTTAGTCTGGATAACTTTCAGGTCATAAAATGTCAAAGAATTACATTTAGTGTCATGACTTTGCAGAATCATATCCTATGACAACTGACTTTTTGTGCGTAAGTTCCAAACATTACTGACGGCAAACTTCCCTTGCATGGCGGGAGTTCTAAGAGCTTTTTTCTTTGTAAATCTTTAGTACTAGTTATCACGTACATCGATACCCTTACCGTTGTTAATGAAAACGGGAAATCCTCTCATCGAAGCTAAAAACAACGGTGTAGTTTATTCACAGTGACGCGGTACGGGGAAAACGTAGAGTACGTACACAACAACAATCGTTTGATCCAATTTTAAAGTCAATACTCAAAACAATAATGATCAAAACAGGTTATCAGTCGTCAACTACCATTTTTTCATACCCAACATACTTCCCGTCTCACTCTTGCTCCTCCGCCATTCACTTCCTCTTTTAAATGTTTCACTCACATCATGACGTCACATTTCACAATAGCACTACACTCAACAGATGACATGACACAACCATCATAAGAATAGTAATAATAAATTATTTTAAAAATAGGTCATAATAATTATGCATTACTATTAAACAAACAAAAATAAACGCATATAGTGATGCCTCTACATGCTACATGCTTGTAGCCTAAAGGTTTCTTCAGCCAAATAATAACCTGCTGAATGTTTGCTGTTTTATTTGTGTGATACTTGTTCTGTTGTCCCAATGTAGGACTGTTGTTGGTTTTATCATGTTTTTTTGTGGTCTTAAAAAGGTATACATTTTTTTTGTTAATTTTGCAGCAATCCTGTAATAATCTGCACTGGATCACGGTCACCCATAGTAAAAATGTGCATTAAAAGAATTATCAGCTTGATCTTACAATAAAAATATTAGCGACATCATACTTTTAAGGGAGGTAAAATTGTTCCAAGAAAATCAGGGATGGCCATGACAAAAGCTCAATTTCAAGGTTAATCTGGAGCTGGAGCTAGTGGATATGTGTTGTATTTTTATTCCCCAAATTGATCATTATTTTCAGGGGCGGGGGGGAATAAATCTTGACTCAGTGATGCTATGTACAGTAATGTTTCATGGGGCCACTGGAAGGAAAAACAGCCCTAAAATATCACATCAATCACCATACTTAGCAATGTGGATTAGGGTATTTTCTTGCCATCTTTGTTGCCAAAAATGTTGGTCTCACCAGGCCATAGCACATATATATAATTTTAATGTTTGACAATTTTTTCCCCTCCTAAAAGCCTTTAAAATGGTTTGCCAGCTTGGAAGTGACATGGTTACCATTTGGCCACCATACCTTATATCTACATTTTTTGTACATGTGATCAGCTCCACTTATCACATGAGTATAAGGTCTAACTAGCAATTACAGACTGTAGTTCATCTGTTTCTGTACATCCTTCCTACCTCATCTATCAATGTTCAGGACCCGCACAGGACTACTAGTGAGCAGGTATTACTTGGGTGGATAATTCTTAGCAATGTTTTTTAAGCACTGTGTACACTTACCGTTCTTTATTAGACACATCTAACTTGTTAGTCCACCTTATGGATTTCAAGATTTTGATGATTTTATATATATATATATATATATATATATATATATATGTGTGTGTGTGTATAATTTAAATATACACATATATTAATTTTAATATATGTATATATTTTAATTGTACAGAAAAAGACAACTAGACAACTATGACTTGGTCACTGCAACAGATAGTGTTTATTTCTCTCTTTTCATGTAGATTGTACTACAACATTGATCTGATGGGTCTAAATTAGAAATCTGCCGTTCAGTCTGCTGCTAATAGCATGTTTACAATCAAGCATGTAAAAAAATTCATATTCTGTATGCAACTTAGATTAACCATAACAACTGTAACTTAAACACAGCTGCAGCAGGAAAAATATGATATGAGGTTTGAGGTATCTGGTCTTTGTGGCCAACATTGTTTATTTTAATGAGTTGGTAACTCATCCCACCATTTCAGCATGCTTAACTTCTGCTAAGGTCAGAAGTAAGACAGCTTGATCATTATGCGATTAAAGTAATATTTACTTCAATAGGCCATTTTTTCATTGAAATACTCCATCTGCTGGACTGAATGACACTGGTTTTAAATCAAGTCAAAGACTGAAAAGCAGTAGACATTCTCTAAAAATACGGTTCGAATAACTTGGTCTATGCTTAGAAACAATTGTCCCATGTCTCCATTTATATACGAAAAACTCCAGTGTAGCTTTATTGAAGCCTCATGTGTATAACAGACCTTGGTCCACTTAAAGCATATTAGCTAAATTATCCTGGTCAATGAAAATAAAATTTATGACAATATATTGAAATTATATTTGATTCTTCTGACAAATTCTAAATGTTCTTGTTTGGAACCGTCCGTTGCTCCAAATGTATTTATCTGTTAAAGCTTTACAAGTCCATTTCAACTTATGGCAAATCATTTTGACTGCCTTCACAGAAGGCATCCCTTAAAATCAAAAATACAACCAGTGGTTCCAAATTTATTATGGCCACAGTTTGTTACTTAGCCACCATATTCCCTTAGTTAATGCAAGATATAACTTCTTTAAAACAAACTCTCAAAATTAAAATGATTTTATACAATGTCATTAGCTTGCCAGACCGTTAACATTTAGCAAACAAAATAACTTCAATGTATGTGATTACAAAAAAAGAGATTAAAATATCAAAGAAAAGTGGGTATTTTAAAACTGAGTTTCAAAAGCAGCATGCGCAACTCAATGTGTATGCTACAAATCTCCCCTGGGTAAATTCCACTCAAGTTCTAAAATTTCTTACTATGTAAACAAAGTCA
Organism: Arnoldichthys spilopterus; assembly: GCA_037974385.1. Classification (NCBI taxonomy): domain Eukaryota; kingdom Metazoa; phylum Chordata; class Actinopteri; order Characiformes; family Lepidarchidae; genus Arnoldichthys; species Arnoldichthys spilopterus. Next base: position 142,315 of record JBBPDA010000138.1, read on the forward strand.
CCACAAAGAGTGGTTGGAGGTGAAATGTTCTGTTCTAGAGAAACTTACAAAATTGTTTATTATGGTGATAGAACCTTGCATGTCAAGCATTCAAGGTCTTGAAAAGCTAAACTGCGGAAAGTTATTACATGAAATAGTTACAACTATGCGGTCTGATTCCTGTTTTCATGATGAGAAGGTTTTGGCCTAAAATGTTTTTACTCCATTATTGGTGGACCAGTACATGCAGGGAGCTGTAAGGCAATTTAGTACCCAAAGAAAATATTTGTTTCAGATTTAGCATTATATCATCATTAACAGCATGACATAAAAATTAAGAAAACCACTGGCTGATTGGTGCTTTTGAAAAGTAAATAAAATGGCTATTTTTTACATTGCATCAACCTCTCATCCATACCACTAAAGCAACCAGTGAATTTCTCTACAATTCACCACATCATCATATAATGTGTTGCGCATTAAAATTGGAAAAAAAACCTCCACTTTAACTTCCTCTTTCCAGTTTACGTGAAACTCATTAGCATTTAAAATTGGGCCAGTGCTTCAGAATCAGAATGTAATAATCTTTTAATTAGGACAATTGTGACACTGTTCCCCCCCCCCCAATTTACAGAAAACTCCAAATGTCAGAAACAAGCTCTTTACTCTGATCCACTGAAATGCAAAAGAAACGTAACTGCAAACACTCAATTTATAAATTGATTGACAACTTTATCATTAGCCAGACAATGCTTACATGTCCCCTTAATTCTGCTGATACATTTTTAGTTTATTTGCAGATTTGCTGTGTTGCATAGACTGAATGTTTGTTGTGCTATACTGAGGGAAAAAAACCTGCACAACTAAAACCTAATCCATCATTAAACAATTTCACCTTGTTTAAATAAAACAAAATAAGAAAAGGGGTTGCAAAAGGGTCCAGGGTATGGCACAGAGAAATATTCAACATGCTGAAATCAAACTCTATTCTTATATTCATATTTTCTGATAAAAAATAAAAGTTTATATAATGCACCCTAGTAACTACATAAACACAGGGTACTGCAATGTTCATCCTTTTAAAAGTTTGATCTAAATAGTTTCTTAGTCATTAACAATTAACAAATCAAATATACAAGTTGCACATTTCTGAATGACAGCAACTGTTAAAGATGCAGCCCTTAAGATAGATTCAGCAAACTGGAAAGGGAAAGTCCTCAACAACCTTTATGGCCAACAAATTTATTAAATTCTATTGTTGAAACTGACCAAATTACCTACCCTATACCATCATAATACAAGCTACTGGAATGTATGGCACTTTAAGATGAGAGTGAACAAACATCCTGCACTACTGAGGCAGATTGTGTGTGACATTAGTTGACATATCTCAGGTCAGAATAATGGTACTCTGAACTTTGATAGTCACCATAGCAGCCTACTTTAAACCTCTTACTACATGAATATAAGTGCTTTAACAATGATTACTTGATAAGGATTCTTTCCTAATCTCATCATATGGCACATGCACTATACCACACAAAACTGTAAGTGTTAAAATAGTCAGACACTATACACATGGTCCCTTTCAATTAGTTAAAAATTACAAGATAATAATTTACCTGCTGAAGGGATCGAGATGATAGACATTGCTCAACAACACCTTTCTTACTTACTAGCCTAAGTGACACTACTTTCATCAACACTAACTTCACTAACCTCTTCCCCACATCCACTATGGCTTAACCCAAGCCCATGAACACCAGAACCAAGACCATACACCCCACTTTGGGCATTTATCCCTAAAATAGGACCAGGTACTGTCATGGGCAAACAAGGTACTCCACTACTATTAGAGCTTGAGTGGTGTGGAGACAAAACTGGAATTCCACTTCTACCAACAACACTTCCTTGAGTACCTTCACTGCCTGGAGGCTGGTGCTGAAGGTGATGTGGAGGGGAGATGACAGACCCTTCTGTTCCTCGTGCCTCACTAGTACCACCCATCCCATTACGGCGCTCACAGTGGGAGCGGTGCCTCATGAAGCTATCACGCCACATAAACTTTTTCCCGCAGCCATGGCAGTCATAGGGCTTCAAACCTGTGTGTGTCTTCATGTGCTCTGTGAGGTGGTGCTTCATCTTGAACTTCTTAGCACAGACTGGACAGTGAAAAGGCCGCAGATCGAGGTGCATGTTGATGTGACGGTCTCGCATACTCTTGTGGGTAAACCTTTTGCCACAATGGCACATGAAGACTTTGCCTGAGGTGCCAGATCCATTGCCATCTAAACCTTCTAATCCACCATCTATTGCGCCCTGCCCGGGCAAGTGGACTGCTCCATGCTCCACATTTCCTTTTAAAGACACTCCAGGCAGACCTCCTGAACCACCTAATGGACCAGAAGAGTCCAGAGTAGCCTGGTTATATAGAAGGATCTGATTACCTTGCATGTCCAGAGGGAACAGCTGGGCTCTGGCAGCAGCTGACTGAACTGAGCCTAATAAGGCAGAAACTGCCCGACTGCTATTCTGGCTTGGGTTTTCAAGAGGGTGCTGTGATGATGTCTGGTCCATCAAACCACTTTCAAATTTGAGGTAGTCTTCAGAGGACTGGCAGAAGTCAACCTGTAAAATCATTAGCTATTACAATATATTAATAAAACAAATAAGTAAATGCAAAATTCGAGAACTCTGACTTACCTGCGCTTCCATTTCTTCCCTGCTGCTGAGATCTGCTGATAGGGTCCTAACATTAGAAATATTAAATGTCCTCTCTCTTTCTCTCTCCCTGGCAATCTCTAACTCCCGCTCCTCTTCATCTTCACCTCCTTCCTCTCCTGAAACTACGATGAGGTCATCATCCCTCGAACGCTCAGTTTTGACCACCACCCACTGCTTACGAGGCATAATGCTTGGCTGACTATATGTGGGACGCTTCTGGGGTGGAGATGACTCCCCATCTTGGTAGGATGAAACCCCAAAACTGTCACTCTCTCCCATTTCTTGATCAGAAACAGGAATGGATTTTTTTCTCCTGCTGCTCCCCCGTTCCTGTTTTCTGGGATACAATAACTCATCGTCATCTTCCTCATCCTCCTCCTCAATTAGGAAAGTCTCCTCCCGACTGGATGGCATACAGTAGGTGGGAGTGGAATGTATACCTCCATCTCCGGATGCTCCAGCAGTCACCATGGTCCCACCAAAACTAGCATCTTTGGGACTGAAGTAATTTGTGCTGCTAGGGGACTGACTCTCACTTAGTGAGGGACGGTTTGGAGGCTGCACCATAGATTGAGTGTCTCCGCTATCTCCATAGGCCTCCTTGTTACCACTGCTGCTGCATCCAGTGTTGTCTACACCTACACCTTGTGGTCCACTGGATCCTCCCTTGCCCTCTTTAAGTAGTTCTGTGCATTTGTCCACAATATGCCACATCTGGAGCACACTCCCAACAGTGAGGTAGTTAACAATGTCGTCACGCAACATTCGCAGCTGTCCAGTGTAGGCACAGCTGAGGACACTCTCAAAAGCCATAGGATCCATGACAGCTGGAATGGATACTGTGGACATATTCTTCAGTAGCACCTACCAAGCACAGACACACTGTTAACATCTAGACTGCCTTTTTTAATCTAGTATCAGATCTGTTTTCATTCAGCTCAATGGCTTGAGTCCCATGCTTCATAAAAGGATAAAAAGACACACCTGGTCATGGAAGTAAGGTGAGGATGCAGCCAACACACAGCGATGGGCTTTGAACACTTGGCCCTGCACATGTATTGAGAGATCACACAACTGTCCATCCTCCCGTTGTTGGTTAAGGCTGTCTAACACAGAAGTTTGCACTTTGGGGAAGCAAACCTGCACCACTGACTTTGAAGACACCCCAGAGGTGCCATCACAACTGTTCTCCACTGCTGTTGACTGCATTCCTTCAAGAGATGGGAGATGAAAAATTAAAGCTAAAAATAAAAAATTCAAGATAAATATGACTTTGTGGTTGCAGGCAAATCACAGTGGTTTCACAAACAAATATTTTGTCATTACTGAAGTATAACAAATAGCTTTCAAGTAAGACATGTGCATCTTTATGCATCTTTAAGCAAAGTGAAAATTCTATTAAATAATACTGAGAGGTGTTTGTCTGCTTTACTCCAATTAGTTCTGGCATCTAGGCCTTCTTGGTACACCTCTGGCCAGAGCTGCAAACAAGTAAGAAAGATGTGGTGGGTCACAGTTATATACCGATCAGCTCATTGAAACCAACTGCCTAATACTGTGTAACCATTACAGAATATCATTGCCATGAAGGGTTGTGCCACATAAATGCCAGTACCCAAGCTCTCCCAGCAGATCATTGACCAGCTGCCTCAGCTGTTTTGCCTTCCACCCATAGTGCATTGGGGTGCCATCACTTAACCCAGGAATGTAATGCACATGCACCTGGTTGTCCACATAAGGTAAACAAAGACATGATTCACCAGACCAGGCCACTTTCTTCCATTGCTCCGTGGTCCAGTTTTTAAGCCCATGCGCCCATTGTAAGAGCTTTCAGCAGTGAACACTGGTCAACATTAGCACTCTGAGCAGTCTGCAGCTTCACAGCCAAATATGCAAAAAGCTGTAAGACTATGTTTTCTGACATCCTTCTATGATGGTCAGCTTGAACTTTTTCAGCATTAATGCTAAAGTAGCCCTCTGTGTGATCTTTACTCCCCTTTTGCATCTATGAGCCTTAGGTACCCATGACTTTGTCATTGGTCATCCTTCTTTGGATCACTTTTAGTAACCAGTGCATACCAAGAACATGCCATTTCTGACCAAGTTGTCTAGCCATTACAGTTTGACTGTTATCAAAGCCACTCAGATCTGTAGAATTCCCTGTTTTTCCTGCTTTCAACACATCAACTTTAAGAACTGATGTCTAATATATAATCACCCCATTGACAGGCATCACTTCATCTGTCACTAAGTTTAATGTTGTGGCTGATTGGTGTATATTCACAACTTATTCGGACTATTAACTGGAACTCTCACAGCAGATCTACCCATTCACATGGGTTGAACTGAAGAGTATCAGCCACTGCTCTCAGTTTTTTTAGTGATTGGGTTAGTGTCAACAACTGGGGAGAAAAAAAAATGAATGTTTTGTCTTGTCATATAAAAATGCATTTTAAGTGCTAGACATGCATATATTGTGCTGTTCATCTGCATCTTTCCCACTGCAATTTATAACTGTTTACATATTTAATTTTAAGCTTATCAATTACTAAATACTCGTTACCAAGAACATGTTCAAAACCAAGTCGCAATAGAATCAGTAAAGACAAGAATGTGTATTGGCAAAGGGGCGGGGTTTCCTTCTTTTTTTTTTTTTACAGCTTTTGAATTTTCCCTAACTAGAGCATGACGTTATCAGTGATGATTTTTAAAAAACTGTATTAGAGTAAGGAAATAAACAAAGAGAATAATAGTCATCGTATGTATGACCAAGGGTAACAACGTTCTGAGGCATTACACTTCATACGTATAGCTTTGACGCAAAACAATTGACATTTCACAACAAATAATACTGACGCATCTTGACCGTTAAAGTATAAAATAACTTTTAAAGTTGATTATTCTTTTAAGACTAAACACATTCTAACTCCACTGATATCGCCTGGGGTCCAGTAATCTTACTGATTACATTGTCGTCCAACAGTGGCTGGTTACCTACACCTGAACTCTATCTTACACTGATCTGCGTTCAAGAATCCAAAATAATCAGGTACATGTGCAATGCCCACAGATGACAGCATTTCAGCACAGTTGGCTCGGTGATGGCTATTTGCGAGATTAAGCGTCTTTCTTAGAGTGTAAACTAGCCGGTTTAGACAAATGGAGAAAAGGGTTGCTGTTAAAAGTAATTATAAACGCATGTATGCACGGGGACATACCTCGCTCTCCAGTCTGGTAAACTGGTGGGTTATGCCAACTTGCTTAGGTTTAGCCACGTAGTCGACTAGCTACCCACGAGCAATACTAAACACTGCTGGCTAGCGCAGTCAGTGTTGAATAAAAAACAGTATGCAGAACACTGATCTACTTCAATTACTGACACTAGTATCCACACCCCGGAATCCTTAATGTCTTACTGCTGCATGCAAAGCGTGATTCGTACAAACTGGCCCAACCAACCATGGCTTTATGTGAAGCTACCAAGCTATCAGCTAAAACTCGGTGTATCTGGTATGCAGAACAACCGTCTGATTGGGTGACAAGCCTTACCCCCGAAAAATATTTTTCAGGCACCACATCGAGGATATTCATACAGAAAAATCTCCATTTCCTCGCGGCTTGTGTAACAGAAAATGGTGGACCGCTAGAAAAAATGTTCGATTAGCTCGCCTTTACCTCCGGAGACAAACGCCCGCTTGCCGTGCTACCTTTAAGAAATCCCAGACAACCAGACTTTGCCGACTGAAATTGCAGTACGAGGACCCGTCTGTCTGGCACTATTGTCATGGCAACAGTAGCGAGTTGCGACTCTGAATTCTGTTTCAGGTTTATCTTGCAAATACAGAAAATTAACCATGACAAAATAAAATTCTTAATTTGGACACGACTGTTGTTTCCTAGCTCAAGAGAAAACCTACAAACGTTTTCTTTAATTTTCGCATTAGAATGGAACACAAACGAAGACTGTAAGCGAAAATGGCGCAGTTAATCGAAGTACAACATGTCCATTACTTTCACTGATCACGTGAATCGTGCTAAAAAGCAAATATAATTAATGGTAATCGTTAGAAGAGGCGAGCTTTAATCGCATTATACAGGGATCAGTCGTAACATTAACACCACTGAAGAGTAAAACGAATAACATCGACTATCTGTGTATTTCATTACAATGACACCAGTCAGGAGAGTGGGATATATTAGGCGCCAAATAAACAGTCACTTATTGAAGTTGATGTACTAAAAGCAGGAAAGTGGGGCACCATAAGGATCAGAGCCATACTATTGCTAAACAAAGTCAGAGCATTTCTAAAACGACAGGTCATCCAGGAATGATTCAGGTATGCAGTAATTCCTACCTACCAAGAGTGATCCAAGGAAGTAGAACCTGTGAATCAGTGGCAGACTCATGGGCATACAAGGCTCAATGATGCATGTGGTTAGTGAAGGTTAGCCGGGCTCATCTGATCACAAAATGTTAAGGTGTCAACACAGTGCAGCACGGTCAGAAATGTTTTGGCTGCATGATATTATACAAAATTTCTTTCTTTTAAAATACATTGCTTAAAAAGAGGTGTGATTCTAATCTCACTGGAATGTATGCATATGGCTGTTCTAATAATGGATCTAATCTACACCTTTTATTTATGTAATTATGGGAAAATCAAATTCATATTTTGCTATTTCTGGCATCATTTTTCATTGTCAAACCCATTTATGGAAGTCAGTTTTTTATTTTTATGAGTATTCTTCTGTTGCAGTCGAACATCAGTAATACCAACTCTTATTGTTTAGTTGTCTAAACAGAAAAATGGAACGATCAGGGTACATTTCACTACATGTTGTACTTGTATAACTATGTATGTGACAAATAAACCTCTTGAATCTTAAACTAAAGCCAGTTATTCCATTACTTTCCCACTTGTGGGACTAATAAAGGGTTATCTTATCTTATTCAGGTGTCCATGTATTCCCATAAATAAACACAAATAGTACATCTATGTAAAACTTTAATATGCATTAAAAAGTACACATTTTAAAATGAATAAAACATTGGGTTTTCTTTGTAATATGTAATCGTTAAAAGTCAGGGAAATATTAAATGCAAGAAAGCATGAAAAATAAGTAAAATGTGAGGGTTTTTTTTTTTTTGCACCCGTTGATCAGGAAGAGAGACTCCGTTTGAAAGAGCTACTTCCGATTGGCAGTGGCGGTCCCGATAACACAGTCGTTCACCTGCAATAGTTAAAAAAAATAAAAAATAAAAAAAATTATTGCACTGGCATCACTTAAAGACTGTAATAAAAAAAATAAAAATATTTAGAAAATGTGGTAAGACAGTGACCACATAAATAATATAAAATAGAAGTTTAGACTATCGCAGTAATAGCATTTCTAGAGGAATACTGACCTTGCTTGCAAAGCGAAGTGAATTTAGTGATTCACCAAAGCTCTCTTCTTCTGGTGAAATGTTTACAAACATCAAACTAGAGACAGTAAAAGAATGATTATTTTCTTATATCTTTCTGAGCTAATGTATTAGCATTGACAATTCAAAAATCAAATATGGCATCCTCCTTAATGATGACATTGGTTTTAGATTTATTTTGCATTTATAAAAAGATACAAAACAACCTTATATATTTTTTACCACTATGCATTACTGGTTTTGAGTCATTTCATTTAAAAATGAAACCAATTCATGCAAGGCATGCTCAACCAAGGCTTCATAACTTACGTCTTGCTGTTTCCACCAAGACATCCCTGAAGAAGGTAGGTAAGCTTCGAGTTGCGATAGGGCACAAAATTCTCCTACAGAAAACAAAAAGGCAAGAGCCCTATAATCTCATCTCTCAACAGAAAGAAAAATCTTTAAAACTGCACTATGAGGTTTCTAAGGAAGACCTTGTTGGCCAGAGCAGTGATCACGATGCCCAAATTGGTGAGAGAAGAATTTATAGCAGTCATCTCCTTAAACCTTTCCCCTTGAGACTGGCTCTTCTGGACCCTCTCACTGCCAGCCAAGTCCACTAAACATAAGGACGCTAAAACACAAACCAAGTTTCAGATTAAATACAACTCTTACAACTACTGCTATTAACATAGCCAAGTAAATACGATGTACTCCATCTTGAGCTCAAACATCTGTTAAGCATACAAGAACCAAGACCCACACACCCGAGTTTACCTACAATTCACATCTCTTTGTATGAGAATTATATTCCTTCTTTCATAGTCTTTCTGAAATTGTTCTTACATTTGCACTTGGTGCCACGGCCAACATTTCCCCCTTCAATGTCCAGTTGGAAAATGGAATGGGAGCGAGAGGAATGGTCATTCATGTTTGTCCGGGCAGTAGACCTGTTCTGGTTTGCCAACATGATTAAGTTGGAAACCTAAGATAAAGAAAATTAAGGTTAAAAAGTTAACCAACTCATAAAATAATGCAATGTTACCTTTATCAGCTATTGAACAGGTAAACATTTTTTGCCCAAACAAGCATTTTATTTCCTAAATATGCAAAATAAAACTCATACAGCAAAGGTATTATAAAACGTTAGCAGAAATCTTTGACATGAGTCTCCATCACAGCACATGACCAAAGAGTTTATAGTGGTATTATGGTTTCAGTCTGCCTTATTCTATCACTTGTCAGTGATAAATAAATGGAACTATGTTGGAGCAGCAAAACATTAACTGCATGGAGCAGCATGTCTGACCAATCAGTCCTGTTACTATATATTGGTAGTACATAAATCTGAGACACTGTCAATATATACCTCATCCTCTGTATTGACTCTTTGGTAGGTCAAGTTGGTGACAGTGACCTCATTGCTTGAGGTCTTCCTGATCTCATGCTCTGGCCTCTTGTTGGGTTTGCCTGTGTAAAGCAGGTCCCGCAGGGTTTCGTTGTAGATTTCAACAAAGCTGGCTGTAAAAGTATACTGCAAATGAACAGAGGCAAGACAGTCAGAGCAACATACATGCTAGAACTGCAAACTGTCAGAAGAAGTGTCAGTCACATTCAGTGTCATGTGATCTTGTTTCTAGAGAAATATTAGTAATCACATCAAGTCACCTGAATATTATATCATTACCTGCCAGCCTTGTTCACCAAGCACCTTGGCAGACTTGAATATCTGCTGGACGGCTCGGGGGATCATTCCACTGAGCTCTTCCATTTCTCGTCCTTCCATGGTAAAAGTCTTCCCACTGCCTGTCTGGCCATATGCAAAGCAGCAGACATTGTAGCCATCCAGAGCAGACTGCACCAGAAGAGAGATCTCCTCAAAGACCTCACTCTGAGTGCTCTGTGGCCCAAACACACGGTCAAAGCTGAAGTTGTAGCTTTTCTGAGTGTCAGTGTTGCGTCCTACATGAGACTAAGAGACAGAAATTTGAAAAATTTGTGGAATTTGAAATGTTGCCAGAGAACCATGTCTCTTTTTACAAAAGCTAATATTAGCCCCACCACACACACCTATGTAAAATGTATGTAAAAACAAAATGCAATGACTTGCAAAGCTCATAAACCCATACTTTATTCACAATATAACGTAGAAAACATGTCAAATGTTTAAACTTAGTAAATGTATCAATTAAGACTAAGGTTATTTTGAATCTGATGGCAGCAACAGGTCTCACAAAAAGTTGGAACAAGGCCATGTTTACCACTGCCTAGCACCCCCTATTATGTTTGGGGTCAATTTGACCTCATTCAAAGATTAACGTCTCTAAAAACGTGATTGACAATTTGTTTTGCTTCATATTTGACTATTTTTCAGAAATTAATGGAGACGACTGGGTAATAATAAAATGATATGTCTGCAATGTCCTGTACACATATGTGTTCTTTGGGATCAATTTGTTTTAACTGTACAAAACCTATAAGAAATATCAACATTTCACACACATTTGTTTTTGTTGTTGGCCCAAATCAAAAATAACCATAGTAGTGTGGGAAACACTAATAGTTCACAGGACATGGGGGTGGAGAAAACAATTCTTGTGAGAACTTTTCCACATTTCCCCATGCGGTGTTGGCAGAAAAATATGGTTCCTGCAAAAATATTGATACTTCACACAACATAGGGGTGAAGTAAACATAAAAGCTTGCACAGCAACCTTCTAAACCATTTCATTTGGTGCTCTCTCTCAAATGAAAATGACTTGGAAAGGTTGTCAATGAGGTGTCACATCCCTTTGACTATGAAAGTGACCTAGAGAATATGTCAGAGACAGAGGATGACCCTGATTATGAGTCATCCTCAGAATGAGACCCTCAGTGTTGACCCTCCTGTTGTGTCAACCATCAGCGAACACACTTGCTTCCAAAAACGGAAAGCTATTACGGTCCATCTCCCCACTTGAACAACAAGTAGGTAGACTTTGTGCTGCTAAGGTCATCAAAAATAGTTCCAGGCCCCACCAGATACACTGTCTGCCATGTCCAAGACATAAAATCAGCATTTGAGCTCTAAACACAAACAATCAAATGGATAAATGTCTGAAAACGGAGGAGACCAGTGTCTAGACATTTAGAAGAGGAATGTGCCATTCTTGTCTGATAGGATTCTAGCCACTCAACAGGCCTGGGTCTTGTTTGTCATACTTCTTGTTTCATGATGTGCCAACCGTTTTCAACTGTTTAAAGGTCTACAGATAGGTCAGTTCAACATCTGGACTCTTTTACTACAAGGCCATGCTGTTGTTAAAGATGCAGTATGCAGTTTAGCATTGTCTTCCTAAATTATGCAAGACCTTTCCTAAAATGGATATGGGAAATGAGCATATTACTGGCATTGAGATCACCTTTCCAGATGTGCAAGCTGACAATTCCATAGGCACCCCTATACCATCAGACACATATTCGTAACTAAGCACTGATAATCCAGATGGTCCCTCTCTTTTTTATACACCCAATCATGTTATTTATGATCGTGTGTGTGTGTGTGTGTGTGTCATGTATATACATAAATACACACACATACATACACACTTTTGTTTTTTTACCTCTTCCAGTTTTGCAAGCGTTAGGGCCTTGTTGTCATGAGCGGGCAGCTGAATGTGTTGGATTGTCTCCTTGTTGGAAAGCAGAGGGCGGACCCTGCAGAAAACTCTGATGTTACCCTAAAAAGAACAAAACTCGAAATGAGAACACTGTACGAAACACAAAAACTGTAATACATTCTTAGAAGCCTTGTGGTGTTTAAAATTACCAATATTTGTTAGCAAACATGTCAATATGTATACAAATGTTATTAGGACTATGTTCACCAACATATCCAACACTGGTGACAAAATAGTTGAGGTGAAGTTGTACAATCTCCACAGCCACAAAACATTTGCAATGGCTGCAGAGATTTTTGATTTACAATATTTTTTTTATAAATACAATTTAAAAAAATACATTCTGCAATATTTTACCTGCACTAAACTATTAAGTCCAGTGTGAACTACTCTAACCTTTTGTTTTTTTTAAATACATTTTTTCATAACACGAAATTTGTAGTGAATCATCCTTGTTCATGTGCATTTACAACATTTATACTTTGAAAACTAGAGTTAGCACTGTATGCCTACAAGAGGAGCCGATGTCATTTCACTATGTCAAGTCATCATCATCTTACTGGAAGCATTCCCAAAACCCCATTTCAGAAAAAGTGAAGATATTTTCCAAAATGCAATTAAAATAAAATTCTTTGAACAACAAATGTTCGGACAGTGGCAGGTTTACCTTTGTTACATCACCTTTTCTTTTAATGACACTTTTTTTAAAATGGTTTAAAATTAGGATAAATGTAGAAATAACTACAACCTCAAATGAGAACGGACGGTATGGAAAACGCAAATGAAAAAAAGAAAAGTAGTGATTTTTAAATTTACATTGACTTGTTGCAGACAATATGAACATTAAATCCAAAAAAAGTTGGGACAGGAGCAATTTAGGGCTAGTAATGAGGTAAATTGGTTAAATAATGATGTGATGTCAACAGGTAATTGTAATTATGATTTGGTACAAAAGCAGAATTCAAGAAAGGTCTAGTCATTTAGAAGCAAAGATGGGCAGAGGATAACCAGTTTGCCAACAAACACGTGAGAAAATTATTAAAATGTTTAGAAACAATGCTTCTCAAAGAAAGACAGGAAAAGATTTGAATGTTTCACCTTTAACAGTGCATAACATAATTAAAAGATTCAAGAAATCTGGAAGAATTTCAGTGCGTAAAGGACAAGGGCGCAGGCCTAAGCTGAACAACCGTGATCTCCGATCCCTCACTGCATCAAAAATCGTCATTCATCTATAAGCAAGATCACCACATAGGCTCAGGACTTCTTTGGCAAACCTTTGTCACGTACCACAATACGTAGTTACATCCACATATGCCAGTCAAAACTGTACTGTGCCAAAAGGAATCCCTGTTAACACTGTCCAGAAGCATCGTCGACTTCTCTGGTCTCTTCTGGGGTTCATCTGGGATGGACCATCACACAGTGAAAACGTGTACTGTGGTCAGATGAATCAGAATTTCAGTTTTTTTGGGAGAAATGGACGCGGTGTGCTCCGGAACCAAAAAAGAAAAGGATCATCCAGATAATTACCAGCAATAAATCCAAAAGCCAGTGTCTGTCATGGTATGGGGTTGTAGAAGTGCCTTTGGCAAAAGTAACTTGCACTTCTGTGATGGCACAATTAATGCTGAAAAGCACATAGAGATTTTGGAGCACAATATGCTGCCTTCAAGAAGACACCTTTTCCAGGGAGGCCCATGCATATTTCAACAAGACAATGTAAAACCTCATTCTGCACACATTACAAAGTCCTGGCTGCAGAGGAAGAGGGTATGGGTACTTGACTGCAGTCCCGGCCTGCCTCAAAATGCGCCACACATTCTCTATTGGAAACGCAAAATGCGACAAAGAAGACCCTATACTGTTGCCCACCTTAAGACTTGTTTGCAGGAAGAATGGGACAAAATTACACATGAAACACTTCATTACTTGCTGTCTTTAGTACTTAAACATCTTTTAAGTGTTGTGAAAAGGAATGGCAACATTACAAAGTGGTAAATGCTTTACTGTACCAACTTTTTTTGGAATGTGTTGCAGGTCTGAAGGACAGGAAAGGATGTATTTTTACTAATGAAATGAAGATGACCAGACAAAAATATTTTATGTTCATATTGTCTGTAATGAAATACAAGTCAAAGTAAATTTAGAAATCACTACTTTCTTTTTTTATTTGCGTTTTTTCATACCGTCCCGACTTTTTCTGATCTGGGGTTGTAGTTTTGCAATTGGAAATTGTCCATACAGTTGCTCAACAGTCTGTAGTCACCATGGTCTGTCACAATATTACATACTGTAGATGCTTAAAGACCTAAATACTCTGTAATCTTGCATTGAGGAAAAAACTAGCAATTTTAAACTGACAATTTTCTCTCAGATTTTGGCAGAGGCTTTATAGCCTATCCTGTTATAGATACCTATAACTGCCACCAATTAGACTAGGCTGGAGTCTTCCAAACAAGTGTTACTTGAATACACTGTGCACTTTTCAATTTTATTTTAACTCTGTCCCAACTTTTCTCCCCCCAAATTTCTAGAAATGAGGCTTGTAGAACACTTTGATGTACTTGATTTTTTTTATTTCACATTTAATAAAATATTCTATTTTCTAAAGGTAATTATATTTACCTTTCACTTTAACAAATCAAACATGCAATTTGCTACTACAACCAGCCTCTGAAAGGCAGAATTGCCTTGATAAATGCCTAGGCACTTTTCTTTGTTTAGTGAAGCATGGGCACTTTGTGGACAATCCCTTACAAAGCAACTCAAGCAATGACTTGTTACTATGTTCAGATATACCTTCTCCTGAAACAGAGAATACTGGCTGTGTCTTTTAAAAGAAAAGCCTTCTTTGGCATACATATATCCCAATCTAAAAAAAATTTAGCTTATCAAGCTGTTCGGACTTCCTTTAAAACACAACACTAAATCAGTAATCACGAAGTCTTCATTCAAAGATTATCTTGAGCATACCTTCAGCTCCTGGATGGTGTTGTGCAGTTTCCTGCGTTCCATTTCTCCATAGTGTAGCTCATCCTGCTGCCGGGCCATTGTCTGCTCTAAGCTCATCACAGTCTCCTGGCTCTCCCGGAGACTTTCCTGACAGCGGCCCAGAGCAGAGGTCTGAATAGAGAGCTGGCTCTGAAATATGTGGAAAGAAACATTGCATGCAGTTTTTCTTACAAATTCTCACCACATCACATATTACTGATATGAACCATTATTCCACATTATAACTTCTACATTCTTTTAAGCATAAATGAATGTAGTTTTAAATAATTGCAGCTCTTGCCATTTCAAAGTTGATTTCAATATACAAATGATAAATCAATCAGCCCTACAGAGACATACCTGCACATTGTGAAGCTCAGTTTCAAGGTCATCTCTAATCTTCTGAAGAACCTCATGTTCACCTGAAAGCTGCTTTAAATTCTTTTCCAGAACATCTCTCTCTTTAGAAGTTTTATCCAGGTCATCTTTCACAGTTGCTAGGTTAGCCAGTTTCTCCTCAAGCTCCCTGCAAAATAAGCAGAAGAATTAGAGAACATGAGTTTTTCTGATTAACAAATGACAAACGTCAATAATCAGTTTAATGTCAACTGTACTTTGACAATACCTAAGGCAGTCTTTCAATCTCCGGTTCTCCTCTTGAAACTGGGACTCATTTTTTTGCACCCTTGAAACCCAGTCTTTCAGGCTCTCATTTTCCTGGTTAACAGACTTCATTCGGCTCTGGTAGTTTTGGATTTTGTTCTCCATGTCGGTGACCTTCCCTTTCAGGTCCCATCCTGGTCTTCTTGATGCACCCACTGTAGAAGAGCATAAGATCACAAAGATGACAAGAGTGCTGAATGCAATACCTTACTATGCTTCAAAACAAAATGGCTTAGCCCAACTTGTACATCTAGGAATACAAATTTCCAGGCAGCAGAAAATACTAGTCCCTAACAAGAATTAGGAGTTTAAATATGGATCCTACCTTTGACAGCTGCTGCAGAAGCAGAGGATTTTTTTATGTCACCTAAAAAGAAAAATCCATTAAAAGTGTAAGTCAGCTTTATAGTAGTTCCCTGGGAACAGTCTCAATATGATGGAATTATTAGAAACTATACATCAATTTGCAACTGGGTAGCAAGTAATACAGTGGGGCAATAGGCTCTGATGTTCTTTCAACCAAAATGTTAACCACTGCCATAATTAAAAAAGAGAAATGATCTCACTTGTCTGATTTTGGGTGTTTGCACACTTCTATGGTCTGGAAACTTAGACTTTTCAGCTTGGCTCAAACCAAATACCAAGTGTAAAAGGAACAAAATGGGTGGTTTCAGTCTGAACTTCCTGACCAAATATAAAGTTGAGGCAGGAGATCGTTAGCCATTAAACCAAAGATGAAAAAGAATAGAAAAATTAGCAAAATTAGCCGTCGAATGGAGAAAGAAGATAAAAGATTTGCACGAAACTGTATAGACCCACACATTATTAGTTTATGAAAATAAACAGCGCATTTATTAATGTAGCATGTAAGATATACAAGTTTGCATGCTGGGTTGCCCCTGTAGTATTTGATCGTTCCAATTAGTCAAAAAAATAAAATAAATAAATAATACAAATAAAAACATAAAATGCCAAAACTTATTTTCTGAAAGGATATAATAATAATACTGGCATAGTGACAGCAAAATCTCTCTCCATTCAAAGGGAAATTGGTAACACACTAAGATCAGGGGCACAACTGTCTACAAAACAATCAGTATCGAGCATGGGGAGATGCAGACTACTATGGTGATGACAACTAGCTGTTTCACACAAAGTCTTTTGGTTCACTAGTAAAACCACAACATGAAAGTAAAAATAACCAGATAAAATGTATCCAGCATAATAAAAAGAAGTGAATCTTGTTTCAATTGTGAGAACACCCTCAGAATGTGGGCTATACTTAGCAGGGCAAATTACTATTTAAATAGTAGCATTTGGAAGCTAGTTAAAATAGACAAACAATAAATAAATAAATAAATAAATAAATAGACAGCATTAACCAAAACATTTCTAATTTCTTTAAAGTTTTCAAAGTCAAAGGTTCAAGTCCTGACCCGGGTACCAATGAGGTACCCTGCAGCAAGATACCGTCCCCCTACATACTTCTCGAAGTTGCTCTGCATGTGCAAGTGTGATGGGTTAAATACAGAGGTCACATTTCATGTGATGCGCTTTGTGTGTGATTGAGTGTGTTCACAATGACGGAGTTAGTCACTTTGACGGGCAGAAAACTACTATGATGAAAACAATATCCACCCCTTATTTGACTGTACTGAAGTGTTATTTTTCAGTAAATAAGTCTAAACATTTGTTATTTCAACTAATTAATTTTAGACTTGCATCATGAAGGTTGTAGTTGGGATACAGTTTGATTCCACTATGCTATACAATAGAAAAGATTGAGATCACTGATTGATAATGGTGTTTGTCAATCTGTACGCTATAACTGAAAATCTGTATCAAAATGGAACACGTCAGTGAAGTTATATATCACCTAGGATTGCATTCACAATTTTTAAAATGAGAAATAAACTATAATGTCAAATAATCAAACAAAGGCTTCACCAACCTCTTGAAGGTGCAGCTGCTACAGTTGCTGCTCCAGTTGGACGAAGGGGTTTAGCTGTGAGATAAACAAGAATTCAAGAGGAACTGGTGCTGTGAATGATTCAAATGTTTATGCTACCAAGCGTTTAAATTACAACAATGTAAACAATAAGGAATTGCCAGATAAACAGATTTCAAAAGTAATCAATCAATCAAGGAGAGGTCATCAATCACTTACTGGCAGCTTTGGCTGGCACTGGACGTCTGGGGGGAACCACACTTGCAATAGGTCTGAATTTTTGAGGAGCTTCTGTCTCAATTTTACGCAGCTTCTTCTAAAAAAAAGACACATGAGCTTATTTTAACATCAAGAACATTAGAAACTGCATGTTTTGCCTTAAAAATGAGTGGTCAAAATATCATATCGTAAAGTTAAAGAACACAAATCCAGACCAGTGCAGGCTGATGATGCTCTCCATCCGTGTTGCTGGGGTTAGGCCGTTTCCCGGACATGACCGGTAATCGGGACATTGAGTTCTAGAGAAGAAACAATCAACATTAAGGAAAAAAACAACTAGTTCATTTTCTACACACAAAACTGCAGCACACGTTGTATGAGATAATGAGTTAGGCCATGCAGTAAGATCTTACAGACTGCTGTAGACACTAAACATTGAAACATGAAAAAAAAAATGTCTTCTTTAGAGCAACCACCTAATAAAAAAAAGCTATCCAAAAAGAAAAGGCTTGAACAAAAGCGTACAAAAATGTATGGTTATGAAGTGTGAGATAGGGCTGAACAATAAAGAAATAAAACAAAAAACACGACCTGGGTGAAACGACATGAATAAGAATAAATGTCAGATTTATATTAAGATTCAAATCGTATAGTCCTAGTTTGTGATACGATGTTTAACAAATCTGACATGTATGTTTATGCAGTAATCAAAAATGCAAGGCATGCGGAGTGTGAACGTTACGTACAGGAAGAATATGATCGGTACAATATTAGGTCACGCAAACAAAACAGTGAACTTCCCATTAATCTCCTTATACTCGTCCTTGAGACCGATATGTACATAGGTCGGCATAACAAAACAATACAAATACAGTAGCTATGTGCGTTACGTTTCATCGAAGTGGCCAAACATCCCACCGACAAGGGGACAACGCGTATCGGTAGTTAAAATGGTCAATGAACTTACAGATGGTATATGGGTTAATTAATTGCCATGAATTATCGAGTTAACTGAATCGGTAGAAAGAAATAAAGCATCTAGAATACAGCAATGTGATGTTTAGCTACAGTGCAGGCAGGAAAAAGCAAGCTATCTGGCTAAGGTGGGCAAGAGAGACCAACAGGAATCATTACTTACCTCTTTGTTCATTTACCAGGTCCGATAGATCTTGAAACAAAAAGACAAACTTAAAATCTGATAAATTCACTAGGTCGAAAATAGCCATCGAAGTTAGGCCAGACCGAAATTGTTAGTTAAGTAGTGTTGTTTTATTAAACACCAAAACAAGGGGTATAATTAGTATCTGTAAGCGTTAAAGGTAAAAAAAAAAATGTTATTAACGTAAGCAGGGCACGCCAGTAACTCAGTGGTCATAAACATTAATCTTTGCTAGCCAGTGATTAAAACATGTAGGTAGCTTGATTATGCTGGCAGTGTCAGCTAACCGTAGCCAGCGTTGTTAGTACTGTATAGAATTGCTGAAACTTAGTAAGTAGCGAAACAATAAAATGCCTAGTAACGAGTTGTTTTTCGTGTTGTGGTGATCGTAATTTGTGGTATATTAACGATTTTAAACTTACCATTCACACAGGGGCTCTACGCAAAACACGAACCACACAGCCGACACTTTTCAAACCCGTTTGGATTTCAAATTTTTTTTACCGCTGTTCATGGTAGCACTTCATTGGTCAAATCAAAACCAACAGCCCCGCCTACAAACAGAGGAATGAGAAACAGAAAGGCAGAGCCTCAGCTAGATTTGTACATGGTCTCAGGAATTAAACAAGACAGCTTTTGCCTTCTCAGAA
>JBBPDA010000138.1:186478-209891 GCA_037974385.1 Arnoldichthys spilopterus
TTCATGTTTGTGGCTGTAATGTGACAAAATGTGGGAAAGTTCAAGGGGGCCGAATACTTTTGCAAGCCACTGTAAATACAGTTGGACCACTTCTAGAAGCAAATTTTTCATCAGGGTGAGCAAAACCAAAATGCCAAAAAAAGATGCCAAAATCAATGACTTGGCTATTTGGACATTCCATACCAATTCACCTAGACCACCCAGTTTATGTCATGGGTTTTCTTGGGGAAAAAGTCATGTGAAAACTTCTTTTAAAATAATGGGCCCTTGCAAAATCCTATAGCTCCAAATACCTTTTTTTGGTTATGAATTTGTTTTCTGAGATAAATGTCATAATTTCCCACTTCTTTGTAAGGCTTACCGATTGCTTATTTCTTATGCAGGAAACCCTGAGGATAATTTGTAACATTAACTGTTGTTCC
Source organism: Arnoldichthys spilopterus (assembly GCA_037974385.1). Taxonomy (NCBI): domain Eukaryota; kingdom Metazoa; phylum Chordata; class Actinopteri; order Characiformes; family Lepidarchidae; genus Arnoldichthys; species Arnoldichthys spilopterus. The sequence continues at coordinate 186,901 of JBBPDA010000138.1, forward strand.
TGGGTGTTTTAGAATAATTGTTTACCTGAAGAAAATATCTTTTATTTTCAGAAAAACAAATTTTTAAAAATCACTTTTTTACAACTGGATTTTGATTCTGTAAAGTATGAATAAAGAGGTTATTTTTGACTGAAATTACAATTTATAGACAATTCTTAAACGTAAGCAGCCTACACAGATGAAATTAAAATGAAATAATTCTCCTTACAGTCTTTTAGTTCATCTTCAGATTATTCCTGCACCAAGCAAGCCTAACACCTTGGCTCCATGTTTGTCTGTTGTCATCTGTCCTCCATAGGAGACGTATTTAATGAAACACATGCGGAAGCACAACCCTGATCCCCTGACTGTAGCAGCTGCTGTAGCTGCACAGCAGGCCCAGCAAGGTCAGAATCCAGCTCAGACCCCAGGTAGTGGAGGTGGTCGGGGCCGTGGCAGAGGCAGAGGTGCTGCAGTAGCTGCAGCCGCAGCAGCTGCCGCGGCTGCTAGTGCGGGAACCCAGGCACAGAACCAACCCAATCCCAACCCACCAACCAGCTATCCTGTCACAGAGGGAGTTCCCTGCCCTTTTGACCTGCACCAGTATAAGACTGTTTCAGCCGGAGAGATCCAGTACAAACCGGTCAGTGTGGCCGACCTGTCAGCTCACAAAGACCTCTGTCTCACTGTCTCCACCTCAGCTATCCAGGTGGAACACATGAACTCATAAAGGAGAATAGCTTAAATATAATGAGGGAGTTGAGCTGGTGGACTGTGTATAAAAAAATTAACTACACTGCCTTTGGGGAGAAGAAGCAGGAGAACAGTAGAAGAAACTCCCAATTATTCAGTATGGGGCATGGAGAGGAAAAGAAGAAGAGTAGTACATGACAGTCATTCCATGTCAAAACAGCTGAAGAAAGGTTTTAGCCCAGTTCAAAGCTACTTTGGCGCTACTGCTAACAAAGATTGAAAGAAATGGCAAAAATAACAACAGAATGTTAAGTGAAAATGTTTATTGGATGTAAAGAAAAAGCTTCATTTATATCGATCAAAGTTGGCTTTTTTCAGGAATGGCTTACTGAACTACTATATTTTAATAGCAGTTCAGTTTGTATAGTAGCATAACCAACATATAAAACCTCTAAGTCTGCCACTTCACAGATTCACATTTTTTAAAACTTATTTAAGCATTATATGCTGTAATCACATTTATAGGTCCTGTTAGTATCTTCTTCCCATGTCACGAGATGTACTTGTGATACCTGTTAGGTCTTGCTAATTGGTAAGATATTTTAATGTTGTTTTTAAGATTGATTTTTGGTGCCCATTTTGATTTTAATAAGCAGGAAATTGCACAGCAACTGTTTGTGGACTGATTTTTTTTAGGTTTCAGTTTTTTGTATTGGATTTTTCTCTGCATCCAGTTAACATTTTCACACAAAAAAACCCAACCGTTGGCATTGACAGCACATTTTATCGTCTAATATAGAGGCTCCCAAGATATGTGACAGTTAGTGTCCCTGTCTTTTGTTATGAAACTACACACAAACTGTCTGTCACATGATCCACACAGCAGTGTCTCAGCAAAGATCTCAGGCATTCATAACACTTGTCATATAAGCTTGTATTTATATCTTTATGTACTTTATTTAAATGCCATTAAATAAAATTCTTACTTCACCCCAACTTTTAAGATACTGTGAGTATGCAGAGGGCTGTTTGACCTCTTTGTTACTTGCTTTATCTTCTTGCAGGTAAGTAGAATGAATCTGGAATTTTTAAAAGTTTAAAACTGGTGCGGTTACCACACTGGTATAATGCTGTTTAAGCACTAAAGATAAGAATTTGCTCATGATCAAAACATAAACTCTGGCATGAGATAATTTCTGCATTTCTAAGGGACTGCCTTTGTGAAGTTGGTAATCTGAGCTTAACATTTCCTACTACACAATGAAAAAGTATGCATCCCCTCTTGATTTCTTCTTTTTTGTATATTTGTCACACTAGGTTGTTTTTTTATATACACAATGTAAAATAATACAAGAACATGATGAAACCATTTCCAGTTTGATTATTGAAGGAAAAGCATTTTCAAACACCTGTTTCACTTGTGAAAAAAGTAACTGCTTTATTAAAGGTTGTTTCACCTTTAGCAACATAAGCTTTTCTTGAATGCTTTTATAACTGAAAATTAGAGGTGGATTTGCTTTTGCATGTTTTTTTCAGTTGTGTTTGATGTCTAAATCATGGAATGATATTGTGATATCAGAATTCATGTTTATCAATTATGGGAAGTTGCCAGGGATGTGGAATGCTGTGCTAAGTTTATGGCAGACATTTGCCCCCCACAAGAATTTGACTCATCAGTCCACAAAGAATTATTCTTTTAGCCTAATTCACATTATATAGGGTTTCTATTTAAGTGATACTTGGATTCAACATGATTGGTAGTAATCAAGCCTGAGTGTCTAGTTAATTGATCCAAATCATAAACAAAAATTTTTAAATTTAGTATAAAAGGGTAATTACATTTTCACTCTGGGTCAGTTAGTGTTGAATAACTTTTTCTTGTTTAATAAATGAAGGGATAATCTGAAATTTAATTTTGTGTTTACAGAGGTTGTCTTTATATGACAAATTTTGTTTGAAGATCTGCCCATATTAAGTGTGACAAATATGCAAAAATATTGAAAATCAAAAAGGGAAAATGGTTTTTCACAGCACTGTATGTTGTCAGAATGTTCAGCAAAGTAAAAGCTGCTATTTTATAGTTTACTTATTTTTATAAGTGACCATAAACAAAAATGTTATGATTGTATGATTTATGTTTTCTTGAGATCTGTTCTGATGCTGTTATGACAGGGCCAGTGACAGACAGTTCAAGTAAAAGTGTTATGTTTGTTACTACCAGCCATGGTCTAAAAGAAAGATGTTCTAGACTGCACTAACTAAGATGGAGGAAGGCAAAATGTGTGAGATACAGCACTTAAAGGAACCTACCACATTTGTTTTCCATCATTTACATTTTCATCATGTATCATATTTATGTATTTTTCTATTGTCTGTGAATGTATGTGAGAATGTGTGAAGAGAAGGTTGAAAGGGCATGTTAGTGGGGGGTGAGCTAATTGAGTTAAAGTGTGAAAACAATAGAATTTGTTAATTTTTTCTTTTTTTATTCATCATTGTGTGTAGTCATTGTATGTATTCTTTGGACCCTGTGTTTTTTTTAAGGGAGTGCGAGAGAAGTGGCAAGTGACCTAATGGTGCAGATTTCATTACCAGGTACTATTTAGTAGTGGTTTTTTTTACACTTTTAATACCAACTGTTATTATTTGCTTTTTAGTTATGCAATTATTACTATCCCTTCATTATTGATTGGAAATGACTGTACATATAGAGAAGACTTTTTTTTTCATTTACAAAAAGGGAATTCTCTCTGCTCCTGTTCAAATGCAAATTAAAAACAAAAGTATTAAAAAAAGTAACTTTAGATATCAGAGTACCTAATAATAACCTATTTTCGAGCCAACCAATCACAGACTTTTATGCTGCGCTTCTGTTTGTAGTGAACAGACTGTTGATTAGCTGGTTCTTCCACGTGTAATCCTTGTTGTATGTCATTATGTGTCTTTGGAAAATAATACAGTTCTCAATATTATTGTCTCCTACTACTCTTGTTAACTAAATTTTATGCTGACTTTGCTGTATAAACCATGCTCATTCATCTACATAACTGTTTCTCCTTATATGAACAATAAAAAGAAGAGACCTTGCATTGGTCATTGTAAACTAGTGCTGCCAGCTTGTTTTCGGCACTTATGTTAGAGATTTCTAGTGTAGATCTCCCTAAAACAGGTCAAACTAGCCTCTTCAATTAACACTGAGACTTACTCAAACTATATTCTTTAAATGAAAAGAGTCGTCAAGTGAAAATGTAAGACATATTTCTGTTTTCTCTTGGATTGCATTTGTTTGACAACATCATTGGAAAATGATGACAGACTTAATAATGGTGGTCAAATTATATATAATTGAAGTACAAACAATAAGCCAAGTGTACTTTCAAGATTAGGCAGTCACCAGCAGGTTCAATATGTGGCCCAATCAGATTATGTATAAATTGTCACAAAACGGGGTACACATGTACTGACCTACTGGATTGAAACTGATTAAAAGAGTAAGAAACTTGTTTTTTTTGTGAATGGGAAAGGACAGATGAAATGGATAACATGAGGGGAAAAAGGTCTTGCTCAGAAGTAGCGTTAACACATTTTGGGTAAGTAATACAAGGAATGCCTCAGCCTTACATCATGGACATGCATTACCATGGATAACAACATTTGACATTTGACAACATTCAACAAACCTATTTTACGATGGTGACTAAAAAAAACTTGAAACAAGTGTAACATACAGTAGTGTGAACAGAAACGATTATGCAAATATACAAGACACTTGAAATTAAAGGTATTACAAGAGGATATTTGGTCAAGTGAGGTAAAGTGTTAAAAAAAAACCTGGTGACCGGTCAATATCATGGCACACAAAACACATTTTCATTCCTCTGCTTTACAGGTTCTTGACTGTTATCTTTTTTTTATTATTATTTTGCAAATCTTTTGATGTGGAATCCAACAGCAACAAAACAACTAATGCTGCAAATTCAGCAAAATGAAAATCGTGTAGTGGATACTCGTGTTTGCTCAGTTTTCTCTCTTACATTTGATTACTAAAAGTGATTATTAAATAATGTCTAAAATGTAAAGCAAACAAAAAAATACTCATAAGCACACAGGTAACAGTCTATTATTACATAAAAATAAATACCAACTGATGACAAATAATTTCCCTATACTTCCTATCTTCATATTACGGAAAGCACTACAAAGAACAGACTGTAAATGTTGGCTTTCCACCTGCTCTATTTATGGGTATGGTTGTAAGAGATACATGCCATATTCAGATTATTAGGTACCACAAACCTGTAAAATTGAACTGCGCTACAGGATGGTCGTCTTATACTTCAATGACACATTCCAACTTACGTTTTGATTTAGACTATAGTAGGAACTAGACAAACGAGATTTAATTTGATTTGTCATGATATGCAGATATAGTGTAGTATTATTTGCCACTGCCAAATCAGTTTGACAGAACTGATCAATAATAATCAGCAATCAGCAGTAATCCATCAAAACAATAATCAAGTACATTTTTCATTTTTGCCAAAAGGGTCCCTTTTAGGCCAGAGTGCCCAATCCCAGTCATGGAGATCTCCCAGTCTGAGAGGGTCAGATTAAACACCTCTCTCTAATATTAAAATGTCCCTGAAGGCCCTCATTACCTGTATCATGTGTTAGAACAGGGTTGAATCTAAACTATGCAAGCTGGTAGATCACCAGAATCAGGGCTGGGCACCCATGCTTTAAGGGCTCTCAGAGAAGTAGACACAACCAAGTTTAGTAATACAAAAACACAATGCAATTACATTATCAGTACGTGCTTACAGGTCAACTTATACATATGATTATGAACACAGTAACTTCCATTAAAGGCTTCATACTTTGGATTTGGTCAAGGAACAGTACCTCTGTTAACTAGCACTTCTTGCGCTTGCACTGGCATGTTAAGATACACTTTGGGTTCAGCAGCAAGACAAGTAAACAGGCAGTGATGGAGAAAAAAAGAGAAGCCACTTGGGGTGAGAAGGATAAGTAGGAAACAACATGACTGAATACATGTATGTGGTAATAGAGAGACAGTAGGATAGGCAAAAGACAGAAAAGACATGCAGACAGTCAAAAGGCTGAAGATGGCATTGTTCAGCCAGTTCGGGCCACCTGCAGAAAAGAAAATGAAGTCAGAACACATTCATCTACACTGCTTATCTGCACAAAGCAATGAAGTCATCAAAAGGTCACTTTGTTGCCTTCTTACTGCTTTCTTCCCTTGCACACAGTTCCAGTGTCTTTCCCATTACACAAAAGTAGTGTTCTCACCTGAGAGATACTGACTCCAGTCAGTTTTTCAATAGTCTCAGGAAGCCTGGTCATGATGTCCAGCACCTCTCCAGTCAGCTTAGCGGCGCCCACATCTGAGCCACCACTGGAAACCATGGTAACTTTATTGGCAGCTGACAAAGGCTTGCTGATCTCTTCTGCCACCTAGAGGAGAATGAGAGAAAAAGTAAAACACTGAATTTGTACTATATCCAAATTAAAAAGAGACAATATGTATGATTTAAGATCTGGACATTTGAACGTTTATAGAAGACATTAACTGTTATTCTTGAGAGAGTCATAACAAAATCTTGTATTTAAAGCATGCTTTATATTTCATGCATATCTCAAACAGCCATTCAAATCATACTGTTGTGTAGACACAGAACTGGTGTATTGCCTACACATCTGTATTTTGTATTGCACATTTTCTCCCTTTTTGTGGTTGCCACTTCACACAACACAAGACATAGCTAAATAAAATTTGTTTTTGAACAAGAAACAGGAAGAATGCTCCCATGGAAATAGTCCAAAATTACAATAACAGTTATTTAAGAACATTAATTTGCTTATCATATCTCACAGTGATGATATATACATGTGCTTAGACACAAACAGTCTCACCAGTGGCAGTTTCTCCAATAACATGTCCACCATGGCTCCTTCCTTGTACTGCTGGAAGGCTTCAGCCTTCTTCGCCATTTGCTCTGCCTCTGCACGCCCTTTAGCCTCCACAGCAAATGCCTCTGCCTCTCCTCTCACCTGAGGGGAGGAACTTCTAATTCACTGTTTTTATATTTAATACAATAAACACAGATGAGCCATAACATTATAACCACCTGCCTCAGATTTTGTAGGACCCCCTCATGCTGCTGCAACAGCTCTGATTGTGGTGCACGGAGTATTCACTTTTTAAACATGGTAGCACTTCTGTAGGATCGATCCAGACAGAATAACCTTCACTCCCCACATGCATTCATGAGCCTTGGGTGCCCATGACCCCGCAAAAGTTTACTGGTTGTCATTCCTTTGGTCACTTTTGGAAACCACTACTAACCACTGTGTACTGGGAACCCAAGTACCTGGAGATACTTTGATGCTTTGTCGAGCCATCACAATTTGGTCCTTGTTAGTCGCTTCTTACAGTTGCCCATTTTTCCTGCTTCCAACACATCCACTTCAAGAGCAAACTGTTTGCTTTCTGCCTAATATATACCACCCCCCTCACAGGTAACACTGTAATAAGATTGTCATTGTATTCACTTTCACTACCTGTCAGTAGTTCTAATGTTGTGGCTGATCTGTGTATGTATACATGCCATGTATACATACTATAGTACTATATTTAAAAGAGTGCACTTTGAATCTTTGTTAAAAAAAAAACCATAACTATGACATTTTTTTCCAAGACCAATTTAATTGCCTTGTCTAAAAAACAGCCTTGAGGCTTTTTAAGTGATAAGCTCAACAACCGACTCTTTACTCACTCTAATGGACTCTGCTTCAGCCTCTGCTTCCATGATAAGCTGAAGTCTGTATGTGTCAGAAAAAAAGACAATGGGATAGCGCAAAAAACAAGAGTTAAAAAAAACAGCTTACATTAATTATCAGAAATATTCCCTAAAGCAGAAGACATCTCACACCTACCTTTCCGCTTCTGCTAGCTTTTCCAGGCGGTATCGCTCAGCCTCTGCCGGTTTCTTGACCTTGGCCTCCAACTCCTTCTCTTTGCGTGTGATCTCCTGTTCCTGGAGGGTGATCTGTTGGGTGCGCTCCACCACCTGCACCTGCATTTTCTCTTCCTCTATACGTTGCTTAGTCTTAGCCACCTAGTACAAACATAAGAAAGCAAGGATATGAATTAAAAGTGTAATTTTCTATATTTCACTGCTTTAATGGAAATGGAGAATTTCCCATTTCTAGTATGAAGTGAAACTAAAGGAACATTTCAGGACATCTGTCCATGAACTGATTCTCAAGAGAAACTGAGACTTGCATCAAGACAACAACCCTAAGCACATTGTACCAAATAATCTTTAAAGCAAAATAAAAATCTTTTTTTTGGAATGGCCAAGTCACGGTCCTGACCTTAACCCCATAAAAATGTTGTAGAAGACACTGAAGCAAGAAGTTAATGCAAGAAAACCCAGAGATGAAGCGGTTTTGTACACATGAATGGGCTAAAATTTGTCCAAGCTGATGAGTAGGACCGATGAACAGTTACCAGAAATATCAAGCATTATATTGAATATCATCAAATACTTAAAGCAAAGCTTTTTCATTTCACAGGTATGTAATATTGAATAATGTTCCTCAATAAAAACATGGTCAGGAACAATATTTTGTCTCATTTGTTTAACTGGGTTATCTTTGTCCACTTTTTTTCACGTTTTAAGTCATTTTTATATAGAAGTATTAAAAATGATCAACGATTCACAAGATTTCAAGCACCACCTAGTGTATACTGTAGCTTGCTCTCATATTTACTCTGCAAGATGTAGAGATGGCTGGAAATCTTCTTTCATTGTGAGTGCATACATGTGACATTCTTGTTATACTTTTGTTCTTTAACTCTATGTTATGTAGTATTTACCTGAAGCTGGTAAGCCATTTCAGACTCAGCTTTTTTGGTGTTGACCTCAATGTCATAGGCAGCTTTCTTGAGTTCAAAGTCTCTCTGAGCCTTAGCCATCTGAATCTCATTCATGTACTGGGCAGACACCTTCTCCTGCAGTGCATGAGCCTCCTACAAAAAGATACATTAGGATAATAAAAATAAGAGAGATTGTTTGGTCTGGGTTTTAGGTTAGTTGCAAAAACATATTAGCCACATTTATGAACGATCAGGAAAGTGCCTGTCTTTAGACTTTAACAGGCAAAATGTAAAAATATCCAATAAGCATGAAGAAAAGCTGTTCTTTGCGTTGTACACTACATATCCAACCATACCTTTTAATCAGCAAATTATGCTTATTTGCTGTATACACGCTGTTTGTATAAATCTCCATAGAAAAGTATGGCCAATAAAATGGGGCACTCCAAAGTGGCTGCACATGAGTCTAAAGTCATAAATCCCAGTGCCTAGCTTCGGCTCAAGGGGTACAAAGTGCCCTAGCACTGGGCTGTGAAGCAGTATAACTGCTTCTCTAGAAAGACAATCATCAAATACCTCTGAAGTGGAGTGGAATTTGTGATGCAAAATTAATGACCAAATATGACTAAACCACATTTTGGGACTGAATCCAATCACAATTTTAACAGCAATGGTTCACCATTTAATGTAAAGTCTTCCAGGATGAGTAGTCTAGTAAATTGGAGAAAACACCCTATTATTACCCTTGATGTCAAAGGAAACGTTGGATGAGCATTGGATCTACAAACCTTTGGATATATAGTGTATGTAGTGAAAGAAAAACAAAAATCAACTAGTAACAGTTTATGAGGTTAAAAGTGGATAAAAAAGAGAGAGGGAGAGGGAGAGGGAGGGAGAGAGAGAGAGAGAGAGAGAGAGAGAGAGAGAGAGAGAGAGAGAGAGAGAGAGAGAGAGAGAAAGAGAGAGAGAGAAAGAAAGATGAGGCGTCTCACCCTGATTACAGCATCTCTTTTGTTTAAGGCCTCTCCAATACGGGCATCCTTTTGCACCTGAGCTGTACGGGCTTTTCCCAGAGAGTGCAGGTAATCCTGACAGAGGAGGGAACAAACACTCACAAATCCTGCAATATTTACATAAGAAGATACACAATGGTTACAAAACATGTACACACCTGATCGTCGTGAACATCTTTGAGTGTGTAGCTGACCACACTGATGCCCATGTTGACCAGGTCAGATGAGGCCACTTTAAATACCTGCTCAGAAAACTTCTTACGATCTTTATAAATTTCCTTTAGAAAAGATACATATCAGAGATTATATTTGCTATTTTTCTTTTAGCTCTTTGGGCTAAAAGACAATAACCAATAAGTCATTCATGATAAAAATTTGCTTTTTCTACCTCGACAGTCAAATGAGCAATTATAGCTCGCTGATGGCCTTCCAGAGTTTCCAGGGCAATCTGCGCAATCTCTGCTTCAGACTTCCCCATAAACATTTGACATGCTGCTGCCAGCATCTGCTTATTCTGTCCCTGAATCTTCATCTAGGCAACAAAACATCTTGATAAACAACAATTACAATTCATGTCACTTCATAAAATTTTTAAAAAATAGCTTAATAGGTCATATGTACAGTAAACAGGATGGGCATTATTGCTGTCTGTATTTGTTTGAGATACGTGTTTAAAATACAAAATGTTATTCAGCAATTTTGACTCTTTTACTTGAACTGTCTCAGTTTTGTATTTTCAAAATACAGAAAAAGCTTTTGCTCTAAATAAATTTATAACAAATTAGCCAACCCTTGCACCCAAAGGTCCAAGCAGTTTACAACAGTGCTTTCAGACCATCTATCGACATTAGTACAACACCCTTAACACATCCGTTGCACTTCAGAAGAATGTTAGTGAGGCCAGATACTGACTAGGGTTGCAAAGGGGCAGAAAATCCATCCATCCATTTTCTAAACCACTTCTTCCAGTACACCCAGGACAGGAGGCCAACTCATTGCAGGGCAACACATAGACAGACAACCATTCACACACACATTCACACCTATGTGCAATTTTAGAGTATCCAATCAACCTACTGCAAGCCTTTGGACAGTGGGAGGAAACCGGAGCACCCGGAGGAAACCCATGCGAACACGGGGAGAGCTTGCAAACTCCACACAGAAAGGCACTCGTGGCTGACCCGGGGATCGAACCCAGGACCTTCTTGCTGTGAGGCGAAAACGCTAACCACTGTGCCGCCCTGGGCGGAAAATTCCCAGTAACTTTGGAAAGATTACAAATTGGAGATTATTAAGAGTGGGCAGCACAGCCAGTGGTTGTTATGTGTGTGTAGGTTTCCTCCTCTTGTGTCCAGGCCATCTTCATGTTTGCAGCATTGTCAGTAACAAGTGCAAAAACTCATTAATGACTGCTTTCAGCTCATGCTTTCATGTTGGTCGGAGAACATGAAAAACTCTCTTCCAGTACACATTGGATTGCAACATCAGGCGTTAGCCAGTTGCATAGAACTAGAGCATCTCTGAAAATGAAACATATATGGAGTGCTTTCTGAAAAAAATCAAAACTGGTGTTTGACACAAAAAGGTCATCAAAACAAAGGCTATCCTGCCTGGTCCAAACTGACAGAAGGGCTACTGTGGCAGTAGTAACAGAAATTTTTGTTTTTTGTTTACAGTAGGCATTGTCACAATGCACTGTGCATTGTTGAAAGCATCTAAAATGGGCATGCAAAAACTGCCAATTTAAGCAAGGTCATCTGATCATCATCTCATTTTCTTTTAAAGCATATGGGAGGTTGAGTCATGGCAGTGCATCCCAGTGTCATTATCTTGGATGCACCTTGGGAAGAAGACAAGTCAATGAGTATGATGCCCCAGGCAATGTTATGCTGAGAAACTGTGGGTGCAGAGATTCATGTGAACATTAATTTGACACATGCCCCCTATGTAAACACCATTCCAGATCAGGTATACACGTTCATGGGCTGCACACATTGCTTGGAAAATGTTTGAGAAACATGATGAAAAGTTCAAGAGGTCAAGTCTCCATTCTCTCCAGATCTCAGTATGATCGAGCATCTGTGGGATGTGTTGATACAGCAAGTCTGATCCACAGTTGCTCCACCTCACAGCAGGACTTAAAGGATCTCCTGCTAAGGTCTTGTATCCAGATACGATCACACTCAAAGGTTTTGTAGAGTCCGTGCCTAGGTGTAGGTGGTGTTTCGGGCCATGCAATGGCCCAGCAGAATATTAGGCAGGTATTTTGTTGGCTGCAATATTTTTAACTTTATTGTGATAAATTAATTATTGCTAAATGTTTGCATTTCTTTTTTATTTTTGACCATCCTTGCAAGAAGGGAGAGAGAAATAACACCTGAGCAATGCCAGTAACCGAGATAGGCACTCCATGCCGTGTGTAGACTTTGTCACTCTTCACATTCAACGTCAAAGTGTTGAGAGAGATCCTGAAGAGGAAAAAAGGTGAATGAATTTAACCTTTTTTTAAAAGCACATAGAGACCCAAAAACAAAAAGATAGCTAATACCGCTGGATCTGTTGAATGCAGGGAATTACAAACACTCTTCCTCCAGATATCATTAGGGGAGGAGAGCGGCAGAATCCTAAAAGAAAAGAAATATAAATACACACACAACCCAGTCATTCATTCTGACTTGTTCTCAAAAAATAATTCTCTCTCCAAAGCATCATCTCTCATTTCTAGAAAAGTTGGGATAATTTTCAAAATGAAATCCAGAAACAAAAATCTATGAAATGTTAATCCATGGAACCCTTTTTAATTGACAAAAGTACAAAGCCAAGATTTCAATAATTTACTGACCAACTTAATTGTATTTTGTAAATATAAACACACCTAAAATGTGATGGGTACAACACACTCAACAAAAGTTAGGACAGAGGCATGTCTTTTTTGCATTACATCACCTTTCCTTTTCATTTCACCTTTTAATCATTTTAGAACTAAGGATACTAATTGTTGTACTTTTGCAATTGAATATTTTGTTTACTCCTGACTAATGTAAGACTTCAACAGCCCATGGTTGCTGTTTGATTCTCCTCTTCATGATATGCCATCCATTTTCAAAAGGAGATAGGAGATAGATCTGGACAGGCAACAGGCCAATCAAGCAATCGCACTCTGTCTCTACTAAGCCACACTTTGGTAGCCCATGCAGAATGTTGTCTGGGATCGTCCTGCTGGCACTGATGTAGCCCTGTACCATCACAAATGCTGGCTTTTGCACCTTTTGCTGATAATAATTTGGATCCTCATTTTGGCAGAGCATCCAAATGAAATGTGGACTCATTTGACAGTTCAACAGTCTTTCAGTCCATCTGAGATAAGCATGAGCCCAGAGAACTCGCTGCCTTAATAAATGTTCCGTTTGAATTGACTAACAGTTCCTCACCAACTAGCAATGAGTCTGCTTAATGTGGGGTCTTCCTAATATGGTGTATTAACATACCACAGATTTGTATTTCTAATGCATTTTTGACAATATCCCAGCTTTTTTGGGAAATGGGTTTTGTATTTACACATATCTCTGCAAACTGCACTTTTTTCATACATAAATACTTAATATCCATTTTTAAAATCGGTCATTACCTGATACCACCATAGCTTCATTGGGACCACAAGTGTAAAACATCTTCACACTACAAAAGTAAGAAAAAAGAAGAAACCTTTAAAGGATGGTTTAGCTACAAAAGTCAACTACACAATTCCCCCTGTATTCTGAAAGAACTTATGTTGTCAAAAGCTTACTTCTTTATTTTTTAATGGAGCTTCAAGACTTAAGTATCTATAGAATTTAACAGTTAACCCTTTAGCATGTCATAACACCAGAGGGAAACCTTCAGGCCTCCCAAACCTTCTGGGAAGGCATTATGATTTCTGGAAATCAAAAAATTACACATCTTTATATTATTATTATATAAATAATTACAATTAATTTGTTTTTTCATTTAACCTTAACAAGGACTGCAGTCTTTACATGTATTTACATGGTATAAATCGGCTTGTAGTGAGTCAGTATTTGCCATTGTGACCACAGCACAGCACACAGTGCACCACATCAAAATGTGACCTCTGTATTTAGCCCATCCATTTGGAGCAGTGGGCAGCTATCAACAGCGTCCGGGGAGCAGTGCTTGGGGACAGTACCTTGCTCAGGGGTACCTCAGTGAGTAATTGTACTGGTCTGGGATTTAAACCGGCAAACTTCAGATAACAGGGGCAACTTCCTAACCATTACACTCCCACTGCCCCTAGGTGCAAGAAAAATCATATACACCAATATATGGTTTATTTTTTTTGCATCCACATTTAATATTTTGCTTCCACAATTTTGACTTCTTTATTAAGAACAAAAGCACCACCAACAGGTCAGATGAAATAAGATTTGGCTAAAATCTAAAGGGATAAGATTCACACTTGCCAAATTAAAATACTGCATATACACGTGATGAGCTGTTAGGTCCCAGGCACAGTCACATTTTGAGTATGATGTTACATAGCAATGTTTAATGTAGAAAGACTGGAAGGAGAGTGTTACTGATAGGGGTCTGCTGTAGTTAAACTATGTTTAAAAGATGGACTTGTCATGTTGTTTCATGCAGGCTAAATAAATGTGGGCATCTTTATGAAAAAACATTACTTCACTATATCCTTTTGTAAAGGATGGTCTAGTGTACCCTATGCTAAAAGAGATATAAAAGCACCTTTACTTATCACTAAATTTGATCCAGTTGTTATCATATCTGCCACTTAAATACTTCTTGGTCATTACTCTTTTAGAGACGTTCCAAAGGGGAAAAAAACAACAATATTCAACTGAAGCTTAAGCCTTCTGTAAGTCACATCACTGACTTTGAATATTAGTGATAGATTAACCATTGAGCTTCTGTAAGATGGTAAACAGCAGACCCTCTATGCTAGGACTCTTTGCCAAAGAAGACAGACTAAAAATGCTACATACAAGGTAAATAAATGTTAATATGTTTGTTACAAATTTTATACATTGATTTATGAAAATGGCCAGAAGTTATGTGTTTTTATATTTATTACCTAAACTGAGGGTCTGACACTAACAGTTTGTCACCTCATCACACACTTGAGACAAACTAACTAAATAAACTGTTAAGTGACTAATGTTTGTAGTACTACATGAAACTAAAAAGACTGAAGTACTTAGTGTATAGCATAGAACAATAGAAGCAGCCTTGGTGAAACCTAATTTTGTCTATTACTCTTGCCTGTTTTATATAGTTATTGGTCTGTCATTGAGTGTCAGTCTATTTGGAGGCGTTGACAAGGACTTAATGTGAGGGGAACAGATTCCACTGCAGTGGTTCTGTAGAAATGGGATACTTTAACACCTAAAATCCTATGCTAGTTTGAAAGAAATGTCTTTAGCAAGGCAAGGCAGGTTACTTGTAATTACTTTTCCCTAATTACCTTTTGCTTTACTTACTATTTTTAGTAAACCGATAGATAGACAGACACTGGCATAGTTGTAAAAAAGTTATAAATGAAAAAGGGATGAATAAATTAAATAAAAATGAATAAATAAAAAGGAGACATTTATAAAAAAAAAAGACAAAAATATAAGAAATATAGAAATATATAAGAAAAAATAAGAAAGGCTAAGTGTAAAAAGTAGCAGAACCAATGTTTCTGAGTCTTTGCGTACTACTGCCTTGTACATTTAAAGGGCTCATATAATGAAAAACCAATTTGTTTGAAATAATAAGTTATTATTACTATGTAAACAGAGATTTACCACTCATTTCCAAAACATACTGACCATGTATGGAAACTAGGTCTGTTCTGAATTAATTGTTTTTTAATGTCACAAAAACAAACACAATTAAACACTAATCACCCATAACATTAACACCACTGACAGGTAAAATGAACAACATTGACTATCCAGTTATTTCATTTCAGTAGCAGCTGGCAGGGGGATGGGATATATTTGGCAGCAAGTAAACAGTCAGTTTTTAAAGTTGATGTACTGGAAGCAGGAAAATGGGCATGCATACGAATCTGAGCCACTTTGACAAGTGTCTTATTGTGATTGCTAGATCATCTCCAAAAAGAAAGGGTCATAGGCACGCATGGTGGTGAAGGCTAGACTGTCTGGTCTAATCCCACAGAAGAGCTACTGTGATTTAAAAGGTGAATGCTGACTGATAGAAAGGTGTCAGACCACACAGTTCATGAGGGGAACTTACCCAGTATTAGGAAGGTGATGATAATGTTAAGGCTGATCAGTGTTTATATCACTTAGCCGACAGCATTAGGATTTACATATGTTGATATTAAAGGATGAGTACCAGAAACAGCTGTGCAATGCTAAAGAATGAAGAAATTTGGAAAATAGATTATTTTGGTCCACTAAATATTATATATATAATATAATAATATATAATTTTGAACTTCTTGTTGTTGATGTTTTGTGTTATTGATCTTCCTATGTAAAGTGACCTTTATAAATATAAAGGTGCTATATAAATAAAAATTATTATTATATAATATTAACATAATAGGTGGACATTAAAGAGAACGAGAAAAAACAAGGACAGGGCATGTCCAATCTTTCCCAGCATGCAATACACCAGTTCAATCTCCACAGTAAATTAATTAAGGCTTTCCTGAGTTAAACTGGGTGTGAGCACTGACTGTGCAGGGCAGTGGTGCTCTTGAAAAGCATCATCATGACCACATTCCAGATAATTCCTCTATCGAGTACATTACATTATAATGGATATTGTTATCTATAATATACAGACAGCTTGTCTAGTCAAGTTACCTATTTTCACACACAGTGGTCTAGGCTCTGGGTTACCGTCATTCTGTCACGTCTGTCATACTAAAGGAAAACGCACTTACTGCGTTACACTGACTTACTGATTACATGCATGTTCTCTCTAGCATTAATAACTGACCATATTTCAAAGTAGCCTTACCCCAAGCTAGCTCGACCGTACAGCTATACATTAAAAAAATACGAAAAAGGCTAAAGATCTCTATGCAATAGCAGGCCTCTTAATAATATAATTGAATCAACAAGATGTATTGCTGCTGCAGGTAACATTTGTTTATCGAATTCTGAATTATTTCCACAATATAACAGGCGAATATTAGCCAACGTTAAACGTACTTTCGAAAATGCTGCAGATTCAGTAATGGTGAATTTTTTCTAAGACGTGATGGTACCGAACCATAGAAAAGCCATGTTTACATTTCGTTAATGCGTCAGAGCGACGTAACCCCCTCCCGACTCTATGTAAAAAATAGAAGAAATGTGGATCCCACTTACCGACACTTGAAACAGTAGGCGTAGTCCAACTTCTTCAGTAAATGCAATAAACAATGGTCTTCCAGACGATCGGCTGTTAACGCTGCTTTATAGGGTGACTGCGCAGGAGTCTTCGAATGGCTGGTAGGTTTTGCCTATTGATTTTTGTCTATCTTCATGCCTGATCTGAGATCAGTGTTACAGCTTCCGTTATGTTTGTAATCTTATGTATTTAACGGGTTGCGGGTCCTGGATCAGAGTAAAACCAACCTAGCTATTTGGGGCGTGTTCATGACGTTTTCCTGGCAGTTTCAGTCTCTCTCAGCATACGTGCGCCATCTGACGGTGGCTCAATGCCTTAAAGTCGTTTGTTTTGAAGGCTACGATGCTGTTTGTGGTTGACAAGTGGGTCGAACGGGTTTGGCCCAGCTTACCATACAGTCAGCAGGTCGATTAAAGAAGCATAGTATTTCAAAAAATAAAAGAAAAACGGCAGGTCGAATCGGGTGGTTGTTATTTAACATTGGATCGGGTGGGGTTAGCTGGCAGCCATAACTGGACGGTTGGGTGCGGGTCTTTAAAAAAAGTACACAACACATGTACGTACTCCTTTGGTCAAAAAACTTTATGTTTTAATCATCTCTCCTAAGTACAATTTTAAAAAATCTGTAATGTTCTTTGACAAACACGCCTTCTAATGTTCTTCTAATGTTCTATAGAGCATAGGATTTTCCTTACACGAGTCCCATGCAGGTCAAATTTTAACCAATGTTACCTGCAAAATGAAGGTTTGGAGTTCCCTTAGACTTCTTTGTTAAATGTGCTTTTGGGCTGAGTTTGCTTGGGGCAGCCAGTCCTGAACAAACTGGCAGTTGTTTGAAGTCCACTTCTAGATTTTTTTTTTTTTTTTTTTTTTTTTTTTTAAAGAATGCTTTATTTTAAATAACCTAAAAAAACTTTTTTTTAGAGTGTTCTTAAGGTCTTGACATTAATTCCACACACACTACAGTTAAAGAGAACACCAAACCCTAGTTTTCAGGTGGTTTAAATCCACCTTTAAGGACTTAATATATATATAGAAATGATAAATGTAAGAATGTGCTAACGTTTTTTTCTATGTGACTTAAGTTTTTGTTTATTTACATTATGAAGATAATGTCAATGTTATTTTTATTGGAGTATATAATCTTAATCAGTAGGCACTGTGTCAAAGAAGGTGAATGTTTGCATGTTCAAATATGTTGAAAAATCAACAGCTTCCAGGCAATGTTTTTTTTTTAGCATGTACCATAAAATGTTTCAGAAATGTTTATTTTTGGGGGGCAAGCTATTAAGTGGGACCTATTGAGAGTAAAACTGTAAACTGTTTGAATGATGCTTTTCTAATGTATATCTGTATGCTCAGTGGATGTTTTGCTAGACAATGAAGTCAGGCTATTACTGAAAAAATGACAGCATTTTATCTTAAAAGTCACGTTTGACCTGACTGAATATTTTGAGTTTAGTAAACATAAGTTAACAGAATGTAAGGCACAGAGTATTGTTAACTTGGTGTTATTGTTACATTGTTAACAAGCTTAACAAACCAGCAAACTTAATATACACATGCCATACTTTTCCAGTCTACTTCTTTCGCACAGTCCGCACTGGGGAGTTGATTTTTAATGACCAGTCATGGACAAAGAAGTGTAAGATGAGGACAGTTACAGGATTTCTTAATTTGTCTTAAAATGTGTCCTTGAAACAATTAGTTAAGTCCCAATGATCAGGTGTGTACACATGCTTTTAATCTAGCGACTTAAATATTGCAGGACATGCTAATGTTTATTCAGTCCTCTGTGAAGATTACCTGCACTCTCTGGGAAAAGCATGTACAGCCCTGGTGCAGATGGATGCCCATATTTGATGGGGCTTAAACAAAAGAAATGTAATCAGGATAAGACTCCTCCGCTCTCTCTCTCTCTCTCTCTCTCTCTCTCTCTCTCTCGCTCTCTCACTTTCTCTCTCTCCCTCCCTCATTTTCAAAAAGCTTTATTGGCAATAACTATTAACGACTGATGCCAAAGTGTTTAAAGAGGTGCTTATTAATAAAAGTGCTAATTAAGAAAATATAAACAAAATTAAAACCACTGACAAAAGAAAAAAACATTTATAATCTTGTTAGAGTGGCACTTGTCAAGGGGTGGCAGCAAGTGAACAGTCAGTTCTTAAAGTTGATATGTTGGAAACAAAAAATGGATGAGTGAAAGGACCTGTGCAACTTTGACAACGGTCAGATTGTTATGGCTAAATACCTGAGTGAGAGCATCTATAACATAACAGGTTTTGTGGTGTGTTCCTAGTATGCAGTAGCTAATCACCAAAAGTGGTCCAAGGTAAGACAAATGGAGAGCCAGCAACAGGGTCATGGGTGGCCAAGACTCACTGATGAGCATTGAGAATAAGGGCTAGCCCATCTGGTCCAATCCTGACTACTGTAGTGCAAGTTGCTGACAAAGGCAATGCTGGTTATAAGAGAAAAGTGCATTGCAGCTAGTTTGCTGTGTCAGAGTCAGAGTTTTGTGACTCAATAGCACACCTGATTTATGATCTTCATAGCAAAAGCATAATTGATATCTCATTTGTTAATTTTGTGAGTGTGTTTGGGTAGAGGAAATAGAAAACCATGCTGGAGATTGAAGTTGAACATCCTTTCACTGTTACAAATTGTTTGAAGGTTTGTTTTTTGGCCTATGGTTAATTTGTTGTTTTAAAAGTGAAAATGAATTAATGCAGTGTTATAATAGCTCCTGGTACAGAGATTCACTATACTACTAATCTTTTTTGCTTTTATTGTGTCTTAATATCAAGGATATTAGGGATTTTGTCCCTTTTAATGATTTTGGGATGGTTTAATACTGGATGTTGAAACTCCTGTAAGTACATGACTGCATCCAGTTACAAGAGCATCAGTGAGATCAAGTTCTGATGCTGGAAATATGTTCTGGATGACGCACTGATCCTAAGTGATTCAATAGTGCTCTGTCACTCCAGAGAATGCAGTTTCAATGGTCAATAGCCCAGTGCTGGTGGACACTTGGCACTGGGCGTGAGACCCCAGGCTTACTTGCGGCTGCTCCAGAGCGTCCCGTTCGTTTGGCCATCCTTTTCGACACCACCACAAGCAGGGTGCATTTTATACAGTACCTACATTGTCTATGATCTAGAGTGTAGAAGGAGCACTTAAGGTATCTTATTGTCAGCAAGTCACTACCAGGTTAGAAAGCGAATAAAACTTTACCATGTATGCAGATAGTGGGGCACTGAGTACACACAGACCGTGTATCATTAATTGGTGTATTTTGTAAATACGACCGTTTGGACTGATACGCGAATATTTCTGGATACGTAAGTTGGCCGTGCGAAAGGCAGGGCTTGATTAGCCACGGACCAGTGCGATGTTTTCCGAACGAAGCCGATGTGAAACGGTTTTCCAAGCCGAGATCAGCCGAAGCGTTCCAGAAAATCCCGATTGGCAACGCCACATAAGTCGCTGTCTTTGACGGACTGGGAGTGAAGGAGGGGGAAGCTAAAAGGTGGGAAGAAACACACCATTGTTTAGGTATAGAAAACGCTTTCGTTAGCTCTGCCTCGGTGCCTCTGCAGTTGTCGACACCCTGAACATCCACCAGTCACGACATCTCTTACGGTAATTACAGCAGTTATCTGTGTGGTACGACAGCGAAGATCTCGAGCTTTTGTCGGGAGAGTGGTTAAATGCAGGTTATCCATGGATGTTTTTAATCCTAAAATGTTTCTGCGTACTGTACAGAAATTTAGTCAGTAGGAGCTGAATAAGGGCGTGATGGTAATGGGCAGACAGTGGGGTCTGGGCAACGCAAAAAAATAATAAGAAACGAGATCTCCGCATCCGTTCCGTAACATGATAAAAAATGCATAACTTCTGTGTCTGTGGTGTTTTTCTTGGTCGAATGCTTTTAAGCTCATGTACTGACGACATTTAGATAACATTTGTGCATTTGTTTGAAATGCATACCTAAAATAGCATGCACGATCTAACTGTTTTACGAGGTTTTTATTTGTGCTTTACGAGAATCCTATGTGTGTGCTTCTCATATACGCACCATCGGGTTCAGAGTGGAAACATGAACTGGGTGATTTTGTTTGGTTTCCTTTATTGGCTTCTTTCTTGTGTATGTGGCTCATGACTTGCTGATTTGTGCTTCATGGGAGACATTTAGATTATATCATTGCCCTGTTTCTGGCACCAGGCTGCAGTGTTAAATAGATCGCTTTAATTTCTCTCTCATTTAGTACGAATTACATAAGAGAAAAGCAGGGCGAGCACATAGAGGTGGTTATTATGGAATAATCGCTGAGTAAGTGGTTGTCACTGCACTAAATGGAGAGGTGATGGACCGAGCGCTTGTGGGCGTTTTGCGCAGCGTTTGAGTGTTCCTCGTTATTTTGCCTTTGTGAGAACCAAATGTCCTCATAATGATAGGAGAGCATGAGAAATCTGTAAAGGCGAGGGCATGCTACTAGCAAGAAACCAAGCTGGTTTCACCACAAATAGGTCAAATAGTTTTTTTTCTAAAGAACTAATACAGCCGAAATGTGTTCAATATAATTTTTAGATAGATAGTCTAAAATATTGGGAATCACTAGATTTAGTTTTTTCTTTTTTAAGAGTTTAAGAGTTACAGTATGTGTCATAGTGCTACTCTTGCCAACAATAATATTTTTGGGGTGCATAGGAGCCCCCTATTATAATGTTGCTTATGGCCCCCAAACTTTCAGAAACAGCACTGCAAATATAGTGATGCAGACATTTAGGTGCAAGTTTGGAGGGCTTATTTGCAGGACTCAGCCAGACAATTACCTGACTAATGCTGTGATGGTTTATTTAGCTGTAGCTTTGCTATCCTTATGAACAGCATTGCATCTATGCAGATCTTTATGGGCGCTGTTTGCTATTGAAAGGATAACATCTTATCTTTTGAGTTTCCCTGGAATTATGTTTGAAATCAAGACACAAGTTACAAACTATGAAATAAAAAAAAATAACCATATAATAAACAAGAATGAATTTGGTATTTAATAATGATTTCGTTTGCAAGCTCTCCCCGCATGGGTTTCCTCTGGGTGATCCGGTTTCCTCACACTGTCCAAAGGCTTGCAGTAGGTTGAATGGATACTCAAAAAAAATACTGCCCATAGGTATGAACGTGTGTATAAATGGTTGTCTGTCTATGTGTTGCCCTGCGATGGGTTGGCCTCCTGTCCTGGTTGTAGCCTGCCTTAGGCCCGTAGTCAGCTGGGATTGGCTCCAGCTCCCCAGCGACCCAGAAACGGAAGAAGCAGTTTAGAAAATGGATGAATTTTGGTCTTCAGTTTGCCACTACAATATCGTTCCTATTTGCACTTTACATGTGTACAGTGCATGATGCAGACAATCCAAGGACAGTGCACTGTCACTAAATATGTTGTAACAACCACATTTCAACCACATTTAAATCATCTCATATATGCTCAAGAGTTGCATGTTCTTGTGCTTTAAACCATTCATATGTGCTGCAAATCCAAAGGTTCTATCTACAGTGCAGTGCAAATGTAGTATCTTATATATTTTTGTTCCTGTATGCACAGACCTTTACTTTGAATGCAGACTATGTAGCCCTTGCATGTAGTGTCAAACCTGTGTTAAGTTTGATCAAGAGAGTCATTTAAAAAATACTCTGTCTATATCCACATTGTTAGTGTATTTATTTGTGTCAGTGTAAATTTAAGTACCATACCAGAGACAAACAGCGCACAACTGACGAGAACTGAAAAGAACCTAGTTGCATGTGGAACCATCCATATTGCTAGAAAGACATCTTCCTCATAAGTAGAATGTTAGGGGGAAAAAGAAATCAAAGAATTTTGAGGGGTTTTGGTTGTTGAGAAGAGGAATGCATTTACACTGCTGTAACATCAGGCAAAATTTTTCTGCTGCTAAAGTCAAGTCAAGTCAAGTCAAGTTTATTTGTATAGCGCTTTTTACAACTGACGTTGTCACAAAGCAGCTTTACA